>KB311733.1:360233-371183 GCA_000328365.1 Capitella teleta | reverse complement strand
GTAAAAAAAGAAAAACGTCACCAATAGAAGTCAATTTTCGTTTGAAAAAGATTAATATATCCTCATTTCTGATGCTATGTGTGAAATATAACAGAGGGATTCGCTTTCTTCTGAACCTTCCGTTGAGAACTCATCGCAATTTGTTACCCCCATTAATAGGCACTGTTCCTCTGAAAGTTCAACTGTTAAATAGATTTCATCGTATGTATTGTACAATGCGTCATAGCAGAAACGCCACTATTAATTCTGTCACTAGCATCCTCCTGTCAGACAATAGAAGCATCACATTTCTCAATTTAAATAAATCATGCTCTACTTTGCCCTCTGATCCTGAAGCAGCAGTTAAAGCTAGCCTCATTCGGGACATCATAGATAGTAATTTTTCCGTCCCCCCTCTTGACAAGAGATGAAATAGAATACATGCTTGAAGATATATGTATCCATTAGGTTCGCTTTTTAGCTCTTTTTTTAGTTTTAGGTTTTTTTATTTATTTTTTATTTTTATATATCTTTATTTTGTATTTATGATTATTATTATGATTATTATTCTGATTATTATTCTGATTATTATTATGATTATTATTATTATTATTATGATGATGATGATGATGATGATGATGATGATGATGATGATTATTATTATTATTATTATTATTATTATTATTATTATTATTATTATTATTATTATTATTATTATTTTTTTTTTACTACACAAATATGATATCATATATCAATGTATACATGTATTGTATTTTGTGTGAAATAAATGATGAATAAAGTATACCAAACGCGGATCTGCAAATCATTTCATTATGACGTTATGACTATTAGCATCAGAAATGAGGATATATTAATCTTTTTCAAACCAAAATTGACTTCTATTGGTGACGTTTTTCTTTTTTTACGAATCGGGAATCGGAATAGATTCATGTTATTACAGAATTTTTATAAGTTATAGTTATCTCAATATATCTCAGTTGTTATGCAATTTGTTGCATTGACATTTACACAGTATACTCCTAGCATATACATCTTACTAAATCCGGAGTTTTAATTTATTAGCTCCAATTTCAAGGTTTTGATGGTAACTAACGCAATATTAACGGCATAAATTATTGATTATTTTATTTAGATTTTTTTATTAGTAGAGTAAACCGTGCGCTGTCGATTAATTTTATGAATAATAAATCTATTGAAATTTAATAAATTTATATCACATTATTTCATTATATAAATATTTACAATATTGTAGATAATTTGTTGTAACACATTTATTGTAACACATTTGTTGTGTACTAATTACGTTTTTGATCATGTTTGACAAAAGTCGAATAACTCTGCAATTATACTTGATATTGATTTAATTGAATGTCATAACATACTCATGTTTGTTGCGTATCTATATACATTGTAAATGTTTAAGCTCTCGCTCTTTGAGGTAAAAAGATATGGCCGTGTTAGCAGCATTTTTCCGTATTTTTTTTTTTTTTTCAGCCAGGTTCAGGGAAACACATGTTAATTAGGTGGAGACTGGGGCTCGAGCCTGGCCGTCTACGATTAGGACAATTCGCTCGCTGGGCGAAAGACCGGCGTTCACGCGACATGTCCACTTTCATTAATCCTTCCTGTATGTTAATACTTTGAAGAGAACGATATCAACAGCCTATCATTTAAGATTGAAAATAAAAGATACAGAGAGAGGCACCCGCCTCATCAACCCCAAGCAGACTTGAGATGATATAGAGATACAAGATGTTGTGGGAGGCACCAGCCTCATGTACCATTTAGACTTGGAGGTGACATTGAAGGTCACAATTGAGGTCACATTGAGCCTTGATGTCACAAACTCACAATGTTATCGTCTTCCACCTGATGTGACGTTTTTAGACCATTCATTATTTGTGTTCAAAATCTGGCGAACATTGATCGTAAGAACCTCTTAAAAACATTTGAATTTGCCTTTTATTCCTAATCAACCATTTAATCAAAACGTTTCACATAAAACGTTTGTTATTTACTGAACGCGGATGGCGTCATGGTAAAATACGAATTGTGACTAAAATGTGGAGCCATACGAAGTGCGGATTTCGGGCGAAAATAAATACTGACAGCATTCCAGTACATCACTGATTGATGTGTGTTGTTGTTTGCGTGTTCTATGATTCCTTTGTTAGGATCCTTGTCGTTAGATTTCAGAGTGACAGAGTCGTTAATTGACATTTCATATTCAGTTGGTTTAAGAACATATCATGGCATCGACATCGACTTCATCCTCATCAAGCTCAAGCCTTGTTTTTGTTTTGTTTTGTTTTGTTGTTGTTGTTGTTGTTGTTGTTGTTTTTTTTTTGTTTTTTTTTCATGAATATTTTATATTTTCATAATCGTTCTTGTTACCTTGGTATTATCTAACCATGACATGTTCACCACATAGATTTATGTTATCACCTCGCCTAGCTGATTTACTACAGTGAGACCCAGGGGTTCCGATTTATCTGTGCTACACCTAGCCCTGATCCATTTGTTTGATAAAATCACTTCCTCTACCTCATAAATTTATTTCACTATTTTCACAATATATACGTCATACTACCTACAATTAGTGCTGCAATTGTAATTTTCAACTATATGATGTTTCACTACGTGTCCTTCGATCTTATATTCATTTACATTCAAAAAATGCTTTCACTAAACGTCAACCTTTTAGTTCAAATAGTTGTTTCTTTGATGTTATCATGAAATCATATCAATATTTTGCTACCGGACACTGCAATGACTGCATCCTTGATATCTCATTTCCTATATGTCACTGACATACACGGAAATGATTTGAATATCGAATCTATCAAAATAGATTCAGCCACAGAAAGCCACTGAAATGTACAATTTGTACAGGAAGTGACAATTTGTACATTTCAGTGGGTTTCTGAAACATTATTTTCGGTTGTGTTTTTATTCAAATGTTTATACATTTGATTAAAAACACGACCTGGGCTGAATGCACATATTTCAAGATACATGTAAATAATTAATTATATTATATAATATGTTGGTAAACTTAATGATGATATACATGTATCAAGTTGTAGGTAAGCTTCTTTTGTTTTCGAATAGAATGATAAATTACCTGTTAAAGGAATCCACATCCATGACACGTCTTTGCCACCGCAATCTCCCAAGATAACTGGTTCGTCATTCCCGGCACTCTTGAGGCAAAGTCCAGTCGCCAAGTGCAGCAATTTCATCGAGGAGAATCTGTCTTTTTTAACTACTTCCCAGAGAGCCATGACTTCCGCATTGTTACAATCTGTGAGCAGGACGGACAGAAATGTGTCTCCAACTGTCCAGCACTTCCCTGCATGATCTTGTAACCGGCGACCGGAAGTGTAGAAGTATTTCTAATTCAGTGCGTGCAATGGGAAGGTAGAATCATAGAGAAAGAATTATGAGAGTGGACAAAAACTGGACATGTCGCGTGAACACTGGTCTTTCGCCCAGCGAACAAATTTTCTTCATTGTCCACGGCCGAGGTCGAGCGCCAGTCCCCTATACCTGGCTGAACAACTTAAAAATTTACAAGATATAAAGACGCATCCATCATATAAAGACGCAGCCTCATTCGGGACATCATAGATAGTAATTTTCAGTCCCCTCTCTTGACAAGAGATGAAATGGAATACATGATTGAAGATATATGTATCCATTAGGTTCGCTTTTCTTGTTCTTGTTCTTGTTCTTGTTCTTGTTCTTGTTCTTGTTCTTGTTCTTGTTCTTGTTCTTGTTCTTGTTCTTGTTCTTGTTCTTGTTCTTGTTCTTGTTCTTGTTCTTGTTCTTCTTTTATTTTTCTATTCATTTTATTTTTCTGTTTAAACTACACAAATATGATATCATCTGTCAATAAATGTGTTCAGATCAATATCGAATATAATTGCAAAGTTATTCGAATTTTGTTAAACATAACCAGAAAGGTTTTTTTTTAATTTTTATTTTTTTCTTTAAAGTCATTGCTGGCTGTCTCCACGTAGAGACCAGGGAGTGTTTGCTATGTAATTAAAAAGCATTTGTTATGCTCCTTATCAGCAAACTCGCCTCGCCGCTCGTTGAAGCGATGATGCGGACTGACTCTTCTTAATACGGTGGCCGACGATTTAACTAGCTTAACTAACACTTTAATTACACAGCAAACACTCTCTGGACTCGGCGTGAAGACAGCTAGCGATCGCTTAAAAATACGAAAACCTTTCTAATAATGTCCGAATAAAGTCGAATAACTCTGTAATTATCTCCAACATTGTTTGTAAATTTTCACAACACATTAATGTTGGTTGCCTCTCTGTATCGTGTAAATTTTAAAGCTATCGCTTTCTGGAGTAAAAAGATTTGACCGTTTTAACCGTGATTTTCTGGTATTTTTTTCAGCCAGGTATAGGGGAAACACATATTAAGCGTGGACTGGTGCTCGAGCCTGGCCGTCTATAATTAGGAAAATTTGCTCTCGAGCTGAGAGACATCATCTCCATGGGTTTTTACCCACATATCCACTCTCATTATTCTTCCTCTATAGTAGAATGGAGGTACTTACTCCGAGCAGCACAATATGTTCTTTGTTATTAATATTCAAGACCTCACGGATGAGTAGGTTTTTTCCTTTTTTGGCATCAAATATGATGTACCTAGATGTACTGCCATGTGTGCTCATAAAGTAGCCTGGTCCGAAATCTAGAACATATGAATTAACTAACGAACATGCCGAGACTCTCATAGACATCTTACGCGGAGAGTGGACAACTGCCAGGTTCACCCCGGTTGCATTGGCCACGTCGACAACATGGCTGTGACGTCCATTGATGAGAAGCGTTCGACTGGATGAAGCGTCCTTAGCCAGGAAGGAGGATCCCACGTGGCAAGGGTGCGTCACTTCATTTTCCGGTTCAATTCTCTTGAGCAGCAAAAGTTCATTCGTGAAGGTCACCGAATACAGGTCGATGTTTTGGGAATGCTTGTTGCGGATTTTCAGTTCCGCTACTTCCGCCTCGGTTCCATGCGACGATGTGTAAAAGTTGGTGGGAAAGACTGAAAATCTAATTTACGCAACATGAAAATCTCCATAATGACCTCACTCAAATTCAACTGATTTTGTTCGTTTGTAATTTCACACAAAGCACGAACTTGATGATTGCAGTTGTTGGTAGAAAGCTCTCTTACTGCACCTTGTTGATCTGCATGTAATTAATTTGTTCGATCTCACCATGTATGGCTGAACAAACTAACCAATTGACAAATGAACGCAAGCCGTGTTAATATCTGAGACTGGAGGCGCGATGAAATCAGATCCATCGATGTCTTTTTGAGTGCTTAACCATTTGTAAATGGTGGACACCAAATGTCCCGAAGTCGCCCATTTTCCTGCGAACATGAAACATTTTTGTGTGGAGATGCATCCACGAATACTAATCTGGGAATCGACAGATAGAGCGAGAGAGCACAAAGATACACAGTAGACGTGCTCGCTTCCATTTACACGTATTCAACCTCAGAGTCATAATGTACCTCGGCTGATAAATCTTTGTTGTGAACCTCAGCATGATTTCATATAGTATGAAAGCATATTACTACTGCATGAGAATTGCAATTCTGCAGAATAGCTTGGAACGACCCTAATTTATGCGGTCAAATGACAAGAAATTGTTGTGAGAGGGAGTGGGGATCGAGGGTAAGGCTTGGAAGCCTTCGGGCTTTTCAATAATTCATAATGCACCGAAATGCCCAACTTTCTTTATTGGATTATCTCACTTTCCTTTCTCAGGATATCTTCTATAATAATAATAATAATAATAATAATAATAATAATAATAATAATAATAATAATAATAATAATAATAATAATAATAATAATAATAATAATAATAATAATAATAATAATAATAATAATAATAATAATAATAATAATAATAATAATAATAATAATAATAATAATAATAATAATAATAATAATAATAATAATAATAATAATAATAATAATAATAATAATAATAATAATAATAATAATAATAATAATAATAATAATAATAATAATAATAATAATGGGACTTGTTCAAATATTAGGTACATGTATCATCGAAGCTTCGGCTTCAAATAAAAACAGTGTTACGAATTGGCAAGGAACATGCAAGAAAAAAATGCTCATATATTTATTAGACTTTCTGTGTCCTTCTGTCTATCCGACTGCATCTCAAAGATGATAGCCGTATACTTGTCAATCTATCAATTATCTTCTATCGATCACTTCCATTGTGCTGGAATCTTTTAATGTTAATGTTTTGTCCCCCCATTTATCAACAAACGTTTGATTATTCATCAATGGAAAATTTTGTTATTCATTTCATTTACAAAATGCATGCATAATGCGTACATGCTCGTTATTTGTATACTGCTAATTTTTCTTCCCTGCTTAGCTACTGAAATGTAGTGAAAACTAAAAGGTAATCTACCCGAGAGGCAGCTGGTACATTGATTACATGTATATATTTACTGTTTTGTACTGCTTCTCTCGCTTAATGCGCACGTCAAGATGCGAGTACAATTTGCCCACCTGTACTGTTGCCAAGGAGTCTCACGACGTTGTCGATCTCATCTGTGTTTTCCAGCGCAGTCAGTTTAGCATCGTGATCTGCACACCATCGCATAGCATCAGGGGTCGACATCAGAGCAGAGGAGGCAGCATAGCAGCCAGCATTCGCTTCAAGGAAGGCATTTGGACACGACGCTTCAATGCGGATATATAGAGCAGGAAATAGAACAAAGAAAAAGAAAAGTGAGAAAAAAGAAAAAAAAAAAACAAAACAAAACAAAACAAAAAACAAAAAACAAAAACAAGCTATAAACATTATTACGTGTAAGTACACTACATCTACAGATAATATCGATTACATGCAGTATAGGCCTAACTGTCTAAGTATGTATATTATTGCATATAATATATGCAATACATCCACGTACAACATATTATATTTATAATACAAAGAAAATAGTTAAACCTTATTTATTCAATACTATTAAGCCTTCCGAAGCTGCAGATGGGTCGTAATCTAATTACCATATCTGAATTATATCACTGCTATATTGTGCTTAAAATATCGTTTTTCTCTCGTATTCACCTTAATTTAGAGGCTGCACAACTTGATAGCCTTCATAATCAGAATATCACAAACTGCATGGAGATTTAAGCGACATTTTAGGCCCAGAATTCGAACAATTTCTCGTCTTGACCTTGGGCGAGTCCAGTTTATCAGCTACTTTAATTGACCAATAGGTGGCGTCATTCCGTTTTATTTGTAGTTCATTAGTGCGATGGCAATTACAAGCAATGGCTCCTAACCCTGCATACCCAAACTTGCACCAAATTCACAGTTTGTTCAATTCTGTTGATGAAGATAAAAGCACGAATCATTGGGATTTGGGGATTTTTTTTCTTCCGTATTTCATAATGAGCAAATAAAATATGACAGAGTTCAAGTGAATGGATTGACTTGGTCCAGACCAGTAATTTTGACAACACAGTTGCTTTTAAGTAATGTTGACTTCGATTTCACACTTAAAGGACAGCAATTAAATTACATGCACTTGATGGAAGTCTAGGTTTTCAGGTGACACCCGTGCGTAATCATGCGCCATGGGACATGCTGGGGTGCGTTGATGATAATATGTTCCCATAGAGTTCAAAATAGAATTATCCTCCAACTAATTGGAATTCGCTTAATTTAATAACAATTTAACAATAATTACATCAATTTTATAGATGTAAAGCAAAACAAATTCCGAGCTCTGATAATAATATAGCACTAATAATTATTATTACTCCAAATATTATTATAGCCACATTTAGGCCAAAGGACTCACCCGTTGCTGATGGCGAAATAAGCCATCCGCCAATGGCCCACGAAATCAGCCAGTGCAACATGGCCGACCGAGAGCGTTCCTCGGAATCTCAAGAGAACAAGAAACGCAGCGTTTAAGTTGCGCGATCTTCTATCGATCATGTCTCAGCTCATGCTTCCGGCATCATGTCAGGGAAACACTTGTTAAATGTCGCCACGTAATTTAAGAGTTCGCGGCTCTGATTATGTAAGCCAGCCGTATAATATAGTATTACCTGTAATGTACCTGTGATGAATATTAAATCGAAAATATCGTCTAAAAATACAACACTGAAGCCCCCACCATTAAGGTAGTAAAATGACGTCATGATAAGAAATACCCATTAACTAACTAAACTTATATTATATAATTATATTCGACGAGAAAAAAAAAAAATGCCTCAAAAATTCAAAAATACTGAGTTATGACCACTACAAAAAAGGGGGTAGAGTTAGGGAAATACATATAGCTTGAAAATGAGTCCATTGAGATACCATTTGCTTTACATGATCTTTTTATAGACTTATCAGACAAAATTTTGTATATTACAAGATTTTTTTTTTCATGCCACACATCCTTAATTATTGTGATTTAAAAATAGTCGTGAAATAAGAAGTCCGAAAACCGTAGTTTTGTCAATTTATTTTATTTTTATTGATGTGATGCATACTTTTTTGTAACATTGAACACATGTATACTCAAGCTATTCAAACATTTTTTTGTCTTTCAAGCTCCGTATTTTAGTTAGCTTGTGCAGATGACTATTTCTCACAATACCATCCTGCGATTCATCAAACTAGACACATGTGACCAAGTACAGAAAAGCGTAATATTTGCATGCCCATGTGATGGTCTCTTAATCCAGGGTTACTATATGCATCAAAATAGGTCATTTGAATTAAAATTCTAGATGATCACTAATCTATGGTGCTACCCAATTGAATTCAAGTCAGCTGCATGAGTTAAAGTATAGATTAGGCACTGCACTGCATGGAGCTAGAGCTGATCCATATAATATTATACTAATAAGCCATTATCCCCCACGCGTATTTCAAAGACATATTGATAAATGTCAGCTCGACATTCATGTATTCGCAAATTTCCGAGGAAACCTCGATATTCTGGAGCGAGTTGATTCGAAGGGAGCAGCGGCCTCGAGTTATTTGAAGACGCAAGCAAGTGCATATACACATACATACAGAAAGATGATAAGATCCGTGCCACCAACTTCAAGTCCTATTTTGAGAGTAAGATAGAGAGAATATACCATGCCATCGGTGCAACAAATTCAGTCGTTGAAGAAAGCAATGAGGTAATCTGTCCTGCATCCTTCTCCCGATTCCATCCCATGACAATCATTGACATCTGGAAGCTGACGATGAAAGCACCAAATAAATTCTGCGCTCTGGATCCACTTCCCACTTACCTGCTGAGAGAAAGCTATGTTATGGAACAATTGCTTCCTATTATCACGAGGATCATGAACTACTCATTGGAACTTAATCATATGCCAAGTGAATTCAAGATGGCTTATATCAGACCAAGACTGAAGAAGGATGGAGCTGACGTCACTGAACTAGCAAATTATAGACCAGTATCCAATCTGCCGTTCCTAAGCAAGATTTTGGAGCTGTTTGTATGCAACTGGTTGAATACTTAGAAAGAAACGAATAATGGACCCACTTCAGTCGGCCTATAGAAAATCACACTCGACAGAAACCGCAATAATCCAAGTGAAGAATGACATCGACATCATCCTTGACCGCGGTCAAGGAGTACTGCTAGTTCTCCTTGACTTGAGTGCGGCATTCGACACTTTAGACCACTCAATCCACTTACTCAACCTACTTACACACCTGGAAAAGACAATTGGAATAAGAGGGAATGCACTTGCATGGATAAAATCTTACTTGAACGATCGTCATCAACAATTTCTTGTCGGTGACGCAAAATCCATGAAATCCCCTCTCATCACTGGTGTTCCGCAAGGATCTGTCCTGGGGCCACTCTTATACTCACACTACGCAGAGTGATCGAAAAATACGGCATCAAACGGCATCACTACGCAGACGACACCCAGCTTTACACACCGTTAAGCATGAACGCCATTTCATCCGCAGAAAGAAATATGAAGACAACATCAAGAACATGGAAGCTTGTTTGGAAAAAATAGAAGGGTGGATGAGAATGAATAAACTGATGCTGAAAGCGAAAAAATACACACACACATCATCATCACACACCCTCACACACCATCACACACACCTAAACACCCTCACACACACCTACACACACCTACACACATACCTACACACACACACACACACACACACACACACACACACACACACACACACACACACACCCCACACACACATGCCTACACACACACACACATACCTACACACACACACCCTCACACACACACCCTCACACACACACCCTCACACACACACACACCATCACTCACACCATCACTTACACACACACACCTACACACACACCTTCACATACCTACACACACCTGCACACACCTACACACACACCATCACTCACACCATCACTTACACACACACACACCTACACACACACACCTTCACATACCTACACACACCTGCACACACCTACACACACACCATCACTCACACCATCACTCACACACACACACTTACACACACCTACATACACCTACATACACCTACACACATCTACACACACACACACCATCACTCACACCATCACTCACACACACATACCTACACACACCTACACACACACCTACACACACACACCCTCACACACACACACACACACACACACACACACACACACACACACACACACACACACACACACACACACACACACACACACACACACACACACACACACACACACACACACACACACACACACACACACACACACACACACACACACACACACATAGGTTTGTGTCTCGTTTTTTTTTTTTTTTTTTTTTTTTTTTTTTTTCAAAAAAACAAACGATCTTCTAACGGGGGGGAGCACTTTATT
>KB311733.1:302493-353015 GCA_000328365.1 Capitella teleta | reverse complement strand
CTGAACTGAACTGAGCCTTCTCTCTTGTCTCGTTCCGGGGCAGTGCATATGGCGAATAGCTTAGTTTGACCTGCTGACTGCAAAACTATGTCGACCGTGGAGGTCGGACCTGGAATCAAGACATTATTGGCATGGCTCGAAATAAGACTTTACTCGCCAATGGAAAGTAAAATTCTCACCGGCGAGTAAAAATATCAAGAGTGGTCGCCAGATGGCGAGTAAAATTTTAGCTCTCCAAATAAAATGTAAAGGGCAGATTCTTTGGTTAACGCCACAGAGAAATTACATAAGCAATATATTTTTGCTCAATCCTCAGTTTAAAAACTGAAACCTGTGAGCCCATGTAGGTGCCTAATATCATGCGGACACGTTTGAATTAGCTGACGCCATGTCGACGCCAGATCAGACAAATAATTTTGCTCCGCCATTGTTTTTACTGCATTCACATCTTTTCAAATTAAGTCGCGTCTTAGGTAGTTAGTCTATAGTACATGTAGTAGCAGTGGTTGATGATTTCATGAATCGTTGATTCCCTCATCCCCTCACTAACAAGGCATTTGGAATCGGATGTTGATTTCAACTCTTGCTCCAAAGAATAAGTTGACGCGGTTTAGTTAACACTCAAGTTAACTTTTTTTTTCTTTTTTTTTTCCGAAGATTCCCGCTAAGGGTCGATCAAAAGATTGGCGACACAAGTCTGTGCTTTTCATTTGTTGACTGTATTAGCTCACCTAATTCAGAGTGGATGTGTGGCCATTACGACATACCAGCATAATCCATTAGGTGGAAACGCACTTTTCTAGTGGCAGAGGGATATAGTACTGAATGCTCTGGAAGCATCGCTAATTAGATAAAGGTGCACTATATGGCAGTGCATACTGCATTGTCGACCTATACGATCGACCTAAATTAAAATTGGTTGAGAAAGTGACATAGTATGTATCAAGGACGTACATTCTAAAATAACTGCGTTTATGCTATATTTTTTGTCAAAATTTCTGGCGAGTAAAAATTCCCTGTTTACTCGACACGTGGCGAGTAAACTTTTTCTCTTTATTTCGAGCCCTGATGATTGGTCCACGGGGGGTTATGATTGTGAAATATAATTATTTGTAATCTGTTTTAATTGTATTTATTCTTCAATGACTCTACAGTGTTGCCCAACTGTAACTACTGTTGGTGGTGGTATTCTGGATAAAGAACCCTTGGGATTTATCGATAAAAATTTGGAGAAACCCTGCTCCCAGGCTTGTGTTCTGGCTCCAGTATCGTCCGAATGAGTTGGGTGGAGCCGTAAAAATCTATCTTGCCTCATGCTGGTCATGATTTACGTAGGTTTGTCAACAGCCAACACTTGGCACTTACACCAATGTCCACTCACTACACTCGAGCTAGTTGACAGCTCAAGACCAAAGATGTGTTAGATTGTAAAGCACGGCTCTGTTCTATTAAGAGTATTTCAGACTATTATTTAGTCAAAAACTCAGCATAGCATCTAGCTTAGTAATTATGGATTTGATGCATTCATTCTTTATATAATATATAACTTTTTTACTTGATCCAAATTACTATTCAAGAAAGCTTTTAAGTTTTAACACCTTGTTTACTTATGAGTTTATAAACAGGTATAAACTCATAAGTTTATATTAAGTTTATAACTCGCTATTCTATTTGTGAATTTTTGGACTTTTGATGTATGATAAGAATAAGATGATCAAGATCATTGACAAGTAAGGTGTTTTTAATCAAATTACCCTTATCATGATTGTGTTTTATTCAATTCAATGAATCGCTGTGATATCACTGATGTGTGCGCCTGACATGTCTGATCATTGAGGCTCTTTCTGGAGCATTTTCATGAGGTGTCAAATGACCCACATGTTGATGCATGATTGGCTAAGAAGATGCAGGTATTTTTTCCCTCTGCTGGCATCTGCCAATCAATGTCATTCTCTTCAAGTATGAAGTTGACCTCATTTCTCAATAGCTTTTTCTCAGTAGTGGGGACTGTACCATTGATAAGGTTTCTTGCTCCTTCCTGGCGACTGCAGTACATTGGAGTTAACCCCGGTTCAAATGCATTCATCATGAGGCTGCCATAAAAATGTCACTGTGCTGCTGCTGCACTGCAGTCATGCTTTGTGAGGCATGTTCTCAACATTTTTCTTCTTATTTGCAGACTGAACTGCTTTTCTCACTGAACATTCAAGCATCATCATGTCCACCTACCAGCAAATGTCTTCTTCCAGCACGCGCAACGGTACGTGTAGATCTTGTGAACGATTTTAAATTTTTAATGCCTCAATGTTCAAACTACCATCATTGATTTGATGATAACCTGTGATTGTCGTTTAAGGCCCAGGCATTAACTTTTATGGCCTTGCTGGCCCGTTAAGGAAATCAACTCTCTTTATTTCATTTTCTCCTCTACCAGTACATGTATTTGCTTAAACTTTCATTTAAACTTTCTTGTTGGGCTACCATTTCTTTTTTTCTTTTTTTTTTTTTTTATCCCAACAACTGAGGGTTGAGCCCTCAGGTGTAGTAATTTTCTCTGCTGTGTAACATTGTGCATGCATGCAATGTGGATTCAGAGGAAGCTGCCTATAAAAGCGTTTGAATAAGTTGAAACTTGAAATACCTAACTTAGAAACAAGTTGATTTCAATCGCTATAAATGCCTATAAAGCTCTAATGCAATCTGCAGTTCAACTAAGCACTTAGGTCTATATTATGTGAGTGCTCTGTTCTACCTGTATTATGCCGTGTGTTAACTGTGTTTTATCATTAATTACTAATTAGGTCATTGAGATATAGATAAGTTAGATAACACGCTATAATGAAAGTCAAACTTCTTCTACTTCCAGCAGTGAACAGTGGCAATGTGACTCCGCAGTCGGGCCAAACAGGCAGCTACATGGACATGAGGGACATGCCCCAGATGGACTCCAAGCAGCAGACCATGATGTGGCAGCAGAACCAGTACATGGGTGACTCTGGTATCCAATCAGGAGCCACGACCCAAGCGCCCCCGTCTGTCAGCAGCAAACACGGTGTGGATGAGATGGACACGGGAGAGGACGCTTCTCAGATGATGTTTGATTTTGACACTGGTGGCTTCGGTCAAGGCTTCACCCAGGAACAAGTGGATGACATGAACCAGCAGCTGAATCAGACCAGGAGCCAGCGCGTCAGGGCTGCCATGTTTCCCGAGACTCTGGAAGAAGGCCTCCAGATCCCGTCCACTCAGCTTGATCCGACCCAACCGACTGCCGTTCAGCGACTCTCAGAGCCGTCACAGATGCTGAAGCATGCTGTTGTGAATCTGATCAATTACCAGGATGACGCGGATCTTGCCACGCGTGCTATTCCTGAGCTGACCAAACTGCTGAATGATGAGGATCAGGTGGTGGTCTCTCAGGCCGCCATGATGGTGCACCAATTGTCCAAGAAGGAGGCCAGTCGCCATGCCATCATGAACTCCCCCCAGATGGTCAGCGCTCTGGTGCGTGCCATGTCCAGCACCAACGACATGGAGACCACTCGCTGTGCTGCTGGTACCCTGCATAACCTCTCGCACCACAGACAGGGACTTTTGGCCATCTTTAAGTCAGGGGGAATCCCAGCGCTTGTTAAGCTTCTTAGGTATGTGCGATTGGTGTAATTCTTTCTGCCATCTTCATTTTGTGGTTTTTCAGTTCCTCCATGGAGTCCGTTCTCTTCTACGCCATCACAACCCTCCACAACCTCCTCCTTCACCAGGAGGGATCCAAGATGGCCGTGCGTCTTGCGGGAGGTCTGCAGAAGATGGTCCTCCTCCTTCAGCGCAACAACCTCAAGTTCCTCGCCATCACCACCGACTGCCTCCAGATCTTGGCGTACGGCAACCAGGAGAGCAAACTGATCATCCTTGCGAGCGGAGGCCCTGCTGAGTTAGTCAGAATCATGCGCACGTACACCTACGAGAAGCTGCTGTGGACCACATCTCGCGTTCTCAAAGTTCTCTCCGTCTGCCCCAGCAACAAACCAGCGATCGTGGAAGCAGGTGAGAATGGTGTCTGTGAGCATTTCTCTTATTGAATTCATGTTGCCTTTCAGCCGGTATGCAAGCGCTCTCCATGCATCTGGGCCACCAGAGTCAGCGGCTCGTGCAGAATTGCTTGTGGACGCTGAGGAATTTGTCTGACGCAGCTACCAAGTCTGACACGATGGAGGGTCTCTTGCAAATGTTGGTGCAACTCCTCACGTCGTCAGACATCAACATCGTCACATGCACGGCTGGAATCCTCTCCAATTTGACTTGCAATAACCAGCACAACAAGGTCACAGTGTGTCAAGTCGGAGGAATTGAGGCTCTCGTCCGAACCATCCTGCAAGCGGGCGATCGGGAGGACATCACAGAACCAGCTGTAAGTCTCATGCAATTCAGAAGTCAAGTTATTGTTGTGTTCAATTTATAGGTTTGCGCTCTGAGGCATTTGACCAGTCGCCACCAGGAAGCTGAGATGGCTCAGAATGCAGTGCGCTTGCACTATGGCCTGCCTGTGCTGGTCAAACTGCTGCATCCTCCCAGCCGCTGGCCTCTGATTAAGGCTGTTGTTGGCCTTATTCGTAACCTGGCCTTATGCCCTGCTAACCATGCCCCCCTTCGTGAACATGGCGCTATTCCACGCATCGTACAGCTTTTGATCAAGGCCCACCAGGACACACAGCGCAGAGCCACTGGCACCGGCAGCCAGGCTGGCGTCTACGTTGATGGTGTGCGCATGGAGGAGATCGTAGAGGGCACCGTGGGCGCCCTGCACATCCTGGCCAGGGAACCGCACAACAGAGCGGTCATTCGGGGTCTCAACTGCATCCCACTCTTCGTCCAGGTACTCATGCCGCTGCCTCTCTTCTGTGTTGCATCTCTTTTCTGTTTCAGTTGCTGTATTCTCCTGTTGAGAACATTCAGCGCGTGGCTTCAGGAGTTCTCTGTGAACTCGCTTCTGAGAAGGAAGGGGCGGAGATGATTGAGCAAGAGGGCGCCACTGCTCCTCTCACTGAACTTCTGCATTCACGCAACGAAGGAGTTGGTATGTCGTTGTCATGCTTATAAATGCCCCACCTAATTAAATACTTCTACAGCCACATATGCGGCTGCTGTTCTCTTCCGTATGAGCGAAGACAAACCTCAAGACTACAAAAAGCGTCTCTCTGTTGAGCTGACCAGCTCCCTGTTCCGAGGCGAACAAGTTCCTTGGGGAGAGGTATGTTGATTTCTCTTGAATCAACAACTCTTTTTGAGCGCGTGTTCAATTTCACAGCCCGCTCTCCTGGATGACATTGAAGGTAGCAGCCTGCCTCAGGAGCCCAGTTTCCGCGGCGACGCCGTCTACCAGGGAAGCGGTCCTGGGAGCATCCAAGGCAGTATCCACCAAGGCTACGATCCCCAGCAGGTTGATTCCATGCAAGGGTTGGAGATAGGTTCTCACCAGGGCAGCAATTACATGCCTGATCTGGGAACGTCCGAACTGCATTTCGAAGGAATGGATCCGTCACAGCCACAGGGGCCACATGACAGTCAAATGGCCGCATGGTTCGATACAGACTTATAAACCCACAAAATAATATATTACAGCATATAGAGTCATTTATTATTATGTACTAGCCTCCCCACCCCCCTTCTTGGAGTGAAAGTGAACAGAATGATGAGACAGCATTCCTCAAATTTTTATCATACAATGTGAATTTTTTTTTAATTGCATGTTTTTTAGTGTATTTTTTTTTTTTTTTTTTGTATGCCGTCACAGATATTTTATTGTCTTTTTTATTAGAAACATTGAGCAGATTTTTGTGTTTAGAATACTTTTTTGTCATTTTATCCTGTATTTTATTCTATCTCTCTTCATAATAAACATTTCTTTTGTATTTCCAGTTTTTAGTTTTTTTTTTCATTGCTGTATTTTATTTAGATTTCTTCTGCATTCAATGGAATCCGCTGGGTCATGTAATCCATAGCAATGCATGAGACTCGAGTCGCTCAATGAGTACTCTGTAAAATATTCCAGCTATCCACCTCTGCTCCTACGCTTTTAGTGTGGGCGGTCGAATTTGAATCTATCGTGAAATCATAACGTTACCAAATGCGTTATGAATCTGGTGATTTACAAGAAGTCTGCATCGTAACTGGCAAGATTGGCGTATTAGTAGTTCATGTCGAATGAAACTAATTTCCAACAGAGTTCAATTAGGTGCATTTTATGGTCATCTTCAAGGACAGTGAAGTTGAGAGTCAATTCAATGAGAAGTCACGCGAGCGCACTGCAGCGCAGGGCTTTGGAATAATCGATTTATTATGAATAATTTTCTTGCTTTGCTGTTACATAACCGACGCGGGGTCAGCGCTTCGTCTTTCGTCCAGCGTCTTTTCAAAAGATCTTCTCTTGAATATCACTTAATAGACGGCGGCTTGTTGGGGGTGTTCAGTGCGTGCGCGGGCATTCACCTCTGCTCGTGTGTCTGGTGAGTGCCTTTGCAGAGTGAGCTTGACGAAATGAAGACGCAGACGAAATGTTGGTTTATTGGTTTTTGCATCTTAATTGCGTAGTGTTTTGCATGAATGCTCCGATGACATTGTACAATTATTATATGCCTTAGTCGTGTAAATGTACAATATTTCACAGGCTGTTACTCGAAGTACGTTCACCTTTATATCGCTGCTTTCGAAATTCTTTGAAATCAATCATAAGCTTAGTATAATACCATTGGAAACATGCAGTCGTATCTTGGCCCGATGATAATATACTTTTGAAATGAAATGAATGTTAGTTATGCGGGAATACCATTTAAGTGTATTTATGGCAAACGGTGGGCCTTTGCACACACATGCAAATAGAAATTGACTGCTCACCATAATATTTGATTATGACATTTAAACTCATTTTATATTTTTCAAATTTCTGATTGTGTGGGGACGTTATCACCTTGATGAATCAGTGCACGCCCCATTTACCATGAGGCCTATAATTAACTCAATTGACAACATGCATTTATGTATTTCTTGTGTTCCGTTATCGTTTATGTTACAAGGAAGATAAATATAATTATGTCGGTCCTACGACCAATTCTTACACAGTCAAATGAATACGCTGTTGTTCTGGATGAATCTCGTGACAACCTCATGGTGTGCGTGGTTGGTTTCTGGGGATTTGTTAGTCATGGTCGTAAACATTCGCTGCGGGTCTCGAATTTATGATGTCTGCTCATCAATCTCTGAGGTCAATTCGATCTTGCATTGCACGCAAAAATAATACAGATACTTACAAGTATGCTTGTACCACAAGTCGTGCCACTCCTTTCGGCTGGCTCCTGCGTCGCTTCAGCCGAAACTAGTGGCACGGCTATTGTACCACATGCTAGGCAGTTATGTATGACCATAACTCGATCAATTGGGTTTTCATAGGCATCAAAAGGCATCAAAATAGAATCTATCCCCGCCGATCGATATATATAAGAGAAAAAAAAAGTTCGTTATTTTGCTCATATAGCCATGGGGGCTTAACCCTGTTGTCTGTCTTGTCAGCTGTCATTGACGAATTCACAAGGCTCTGCGCCAATTTTAACACATTGGTGATCTGATGTCGCACGCAGAAGTCACATCTTGAAATATTATTTGTACTATGTTCATAACAGGCATTCATTGTAGCAGTCCACGTAGACCTACAGCCAATAAATTGCCACGAAGAGCTAAGGGCATCTAAAGTTGACCGATGATTTACACCATTTGTTTTACTAAATTTTGTTTTGATAGCATGGGGTTCGGCATGGTAAACATGAGCAACAATACATGTATGTATTTCATTGAAACACCTGTATACATACGTATTGCATTGGCATTGCACAAATTGTGATATAAGTTTGAGTAAACACCAACGGATGTTCAACGCAGATGTCCATCATTGGTGTTGATATACCTTCATGGCGATGCCTCGTCCATTTGTTGCGTCTAGATTTTAACGCGGGCCTCGTGATCTACATGCATAGCATAGATCTTTGGAGCCATCATAATTAAGTGTCGAAAGGTCAAGCCTATAGCCTACGGTGTCAGGATCATTCAAATGAAGTAAATGCCTCGTATTTTTTACATTTAGAGTTTAACGCGGGCATCATGAACTATATCATAAATCTCTGTTGAAGTATATGTTATTTTGCTACATGCTGTATTCTTCGGCACAAATCAAATTAACCGTGTTTTTCACACTCATTATAAGCACATTAAACAGACAATGATTGTGATACAATCCGCACCAAACACAAACAGCGCCAACCGAGGCATGAATGTGTGCAAATACGAAAGAGTGCATATGGAATAAAGGTATGCAAATTTCCACGTGCAATTATCCCTATACACCTGTCGCCTGATCCCTAAATTGTATTTACATTTTTTATAATTTCTTGAGGGGGGGGGGGGTTTCACTTCACATGATATACACGTGTGATATCTCACAATGTTGAAATATAAATTATTCTTAGTGTGGAAACAGTGTTTGGGTTAATTTAACCCACGTTTTTATTCTGTGAGTGCCACAGGGTCTGTGTCATTAAACCTGCGTGGAATACGGGCTCGTTGTGCTATGCATATAACTGCATTGAAAATGCGCAAATTCATTGTCGATCGAGGAGGTATTGGTGATTGAGGAGAATCGGATGAACAGACACAGTTTGTGAAATAGTGAGTATACTGCATTGAATGTTAAATTAGATGTCTGATTGGGAATTAGGATGAAATAGCCATTCGCCTATGCATGTATAGCATATGTACTAGTGTAGGTCGCACCGAGTGTGAGATTTTAGCACAATTTGCATATTACGCGTATAGAGGGCTCACACAACGGAAAAATCTGCAGCGTTAAAATATGCACCGCCTGATACATTTTGAGCGTAGATTTGCACTGAGCAACGGGCCTTAACAAAACGTGGTCGATGGGGGATCGAACGTTGTTGATTTCAGCATTGGTGACAAATGTCTATCTGCATATTGGTGGCATCACATTGTACGCTGTGAAAACTTGAAAAGTGATTATAGTTTCGCTTCCTTTCAATTTCTTTCATTTCATTCCTTGCATTTCAATTCAATTAATTTCAATTAATTTCATTTCTTTTCTTTTTTAATTTCGTCTGAATGAATTTCGGAATCAATTAGCTAGGCGGTGTAGTTTATAGTCCGCCTTCCTCCTATAGGTTTATAGCCCCACCCCCCTCCTATGGAGTACCGATGTATGATTAGTTTTGTTGGTACACTCTCAGAGTTTGGGCAACTCGTCGGGATCTGATGTTGTGGTCGGAGTCAGAAACCCTATTTTGATTACAGCATAACACATTTCATTGCAGTGTGGTGCAATGAAAGACAGAGATTGGGATTAGGGAATCGACATTGGCTCTTATCATCGAATGCTTCTTGAATGCTGGAGGTACACCTTTATACAAATTGCATGCTTATACCATCATGTATATAAGTAGCATTCCTTTCATCCCATAATATTAATTGAACCACATGAGTCATCGTTATGATAACTGACTATGAGGCTGATTTATAGATGACATCAATCAGTCGATATGCTGGTCTGATCCATCGATTATATCATTGCAATGTTTGTTTTGTGTGCCCTATATCCTGATTTCTTCTCTCTTCTCTTTTTTTTTTTTTTTTTTCTTTTTATAAACTTCTATATTGAAAGAGTTCGAGAAATAATCCCAATATATGCATGCATAATTACCCTTTCTGTATTCATGTGCGTTCAAATGCCCATAGACTCCCAGACGTCTGCCTCAAGACATTCGGGCTTAACTCGATGCTGCAAATAAGCTCAAGCTAATGTGCATTAATTTGTACGCACCGCTGTTGCATGTGATATAATATTGATATTAATGTCGATTTGTGGCCACCATCAATTGGTTATTTACTTACCCACACAATTCAAATGAAATGTGTAGCCTAAATTGTCAGCATACATGAAGGCGATGCTTCATACAAAACCACGTCGCTCATCACTAGAACACAAATCAAAATTTAGATTGGGGCAGCCCACCTGTACAGGCTTCTGCCCTTTGGGATGTCTAATGTATTGTATGTGATTGTCATTCTGAATCTTGCCAAATAAAAATTCATTTAATAAAACATTCTAATGTATAATCAACACTAAAATAAAGTTCATGCTGGCCAAATGTAAAGAACATTATAATATATGCATACTCATATACTTGCATTCCAGATCCGACCAATGTCGATTTATCCCTGTGAGATGCAACTCAATTAAACTTCCAAGATGTCGACAGAAGTAGCAGAAACCGATGCCCATCGCAATGGCGTCATTTCTTCACTCCGAGACAGTGATCTGAAATCGAATGGAGGTCTGGAAAATAGTCGACACCCAAGTCTCCAAAGCTTGAATATAGAACCAGTCAAAAATGGCCGACACGAAGTGAGCTCTCACTTACTTCCTCCGAGTAGCTTCAAGATGCTGAAATCGTCAAAATATGGAAGCCGAATGGGTTCATTGAGTTCAATGCTCGAAGACGAAGAAGACCTGGATTGGGAAAATCAAGCCTACGACCTATTTGTGGAGAAAACTGGAGATGACTTATTTGAAGAGCTCACTGATACCCAGTTTAAGGTAAGGCTTTTCGAGGCATATGCATATCATTTCATGCTTGTTTAGCTTGAATTATTAAATGGTATACTCCATAATTATAAAAATTATTTTTCATTGAGTCTACAAGAAATTATATATTTTATGCGTTCATTTGAATGGTTTTAATCGGAGAAATATTGTTTACAATTGATTTCTCTTTAAAAGACTGAGATGAGGAATTGGATTGTGAGTAGCATTCTGGTTCACGGATCCAGCTGATGCCCTTCTGTGCTTTTACCCCTTTGCTTCCCTTGTGTTTATTAACCCCTCCCCATTTTGCTTATTCTATGTTATTGTAGAACTTGCTTCCCGCTCCCTCATTGTATGGTGATATTGACATTTACTCTTTCTCTTTGCTCACTTGTTTGCCAATCTTCCAGAATGCCGAACAAGAAAAAACGGGAGGAATGCTGTCATCTTTGGAGGATAAATTCAGAGAGCTGAAACTCAATTTCAGTCTGTCCTCTGCTCTTCGCCATGACGTTCACGACGGGTCCCCCAAACCAGTTGGAGGCAGCGGATTCGCCAAAGTCGTCAGCAATCCTAAGTTTCCGTCTCACCCATTCTTCAAAGCCGGGCGATTCTTCAGAGTTCGTCTGCGCCACAATAATCTTTCGTATGAAGATGATGCGAGGTGAGTTTATGGTGATGTTATCCAGGCATTGAGTACTCCCGCTATTAGGTTGGATGGTAGGGTTGCTTGTTTGAAGTTCTGCGACAAGGAGAACGGTGGTCCACTTGATCTTATTCTACACACAGGGAAAGTTCCGCAGTACTACTCAGCAGACACTTTCCAGGAATTCGTCCATGCTTTCAAAGAAGGCACAGATGGCCTCAAGAAATGGGTTTTCCAGAAGCCGATCAAGTAAGCAGAATTATTTTTTTGCCGCAATGTGACTATTCATGCCCCTTTTTTTAGCTACTACAGTCGAGTGGAGAATATTCGACGTGCCCCAGATTCATACTATGACCAGAGATACTACAGTCAGGTCACGTATTCTTTCACAGCGGATGACGGTGTTCCGCGAGTGGCGCGGATCAGAATGGTTCCGGCAGACGGAAGCAGGCAATCCGGGAAACCCGAAAAGGGCGATCAAGAGAACGTTTGGTATGTTTTGTATCTTAATTCGGCACACACAAATTCATCGTGGACGTATGCTGTTCATCAGGGACACAGGGAGATTGGTAGATGAGAAGCGAAAAAAGAATTACCTTCGCGAGGAATTCACACAGAAGCTGAACACCCAGCCGTTCCAATACAGACTCCAAGTGCAGATCAGAGAATGCAATGTTCTGAATTCTGAATCATGTTCAAAGGAAGCTCAAGAGAAGTCTGATGGAAGTGGTTATAGTCAAGAAAAAGTTCAAGACTTGATGGATTTATACAAGATATACAACAGTTGCATTGAATGGGATACTGATGAAGTCCCTTGGCATGACTTGGCCATTATCACAATTACGACTCCACTTACTGAAGATCTTCTTCGGCTGACCAAATTCCAGTTGTCCAACCAAGTCGAGTCCTTCACCCCCGCGCTTCCTGTTTCAACGCAAGGTTTCCGGTCATTAGTTCTCGCAGTCAAAGAGTTCCACGGCATTGCTGACTCAATTGGAGAGTCAGGAAATAATGTTGACATTCCGTTGGATAAGTTGAAGTATTATAAGATTTCTGTAGTCACAGGAAATGTATACAAAGCCGGGACAGACGCCGATGTCTTCATCACTATTCTAGGTAATGTCACAAGGACCTGAACATGGATGAGTATGTATGGTCTCTTGTAGGACTCAAGGGAAAAACGCGAACCATCAATTTGGACCAAAAGTTTCACGATGATTTCGAGAGTGGGCAGACGGACGAGTTTGAGGAGATGGGCAATGACGTTGGAGAGATTACTTCAATTGAGATGAGCATTGGTACTGGCATTCTGGCAAGGTGAGCATATAATCATCTGTACCTCACATATATTTCACTTCAAATGTTCACCCAAAAGGCGCTGGTTTCTGGAAGAAGTTTTGATACAAGATTTAAAAAGCTTGAAGAAATATCGATTTCCCTGCTACCAATGGCTCACGTCTCAAAATCCACACATTGTTCTCAGAAAAGCTGATGGTAGAAGAATTAGAAATAAAATTTGTATGTTTAAGTGATGCTGTTCTTTTTAAAGCACTAGTGCCACAAAATGAAAAACAACTCTCAATATATTTGATGAGGAAATTCGAAGTTGCTCAGCGACAGTTTATGTTTCAATGGGAAGATGTCCAAGGTTTACCAGGTCGTTTACGAGCTCAAAGGTATGAGGAAAGAGTTCTTGTTTTAATATCGGCGTTTTAATATGGTTGTTGACCAGTTATGCGGACTTACCACCTGAATTGAGATTCTTGCCAGAGAAGGAGTTCGACTTGGCCGCGAGGTTTGCCAAGAACTTGTCAGCTGTGAATTCCACCAAACTCCTACCCATCATCAATTGGAATATCTATGAGGACACACCGAAGCTACTGAGCAAGTATCTGAAGGATTCCGATACAGTGGCTGAAGTGGGTAACACATTTCACTGGATTTTATGGGACAATAGCTTATGTTTACTAGATTGTTGGTCATTGGAAGAACGATGAAGAATTTGGACGTCAGATCCTGAACGGAGCTCATCCGTGTCGCATCGAGAGAGTTAATCAACTTCCCGTTGAATTTGAGGCAAAGAAAGATGTCCTTGAAACTCTTCTCAACAAAAAGAAGTCACTAAGTGAAGAGATAGAGGTATATCATCGACATTATTTATTCCAACTGGGAGAACGAACTACAAAGTCATGATCTTTTCACACAGGATGGTAATTTGTATATCTTGACTTATCCTGAGCTCGACTCGCTTGAGTCTGAAGATGACTACACCAAGATGAAAGTCAAACGCTTCCTC
This sequence comes from Capitella teleta, assembly GCA_000328365.1. Classification (NCBI taxonomy): domain Eukaryota; kingdom Metazoa; phylum Annelida; class Polychaeta; family Capitellidae; genus Capitella; species Capitella teleta. The sequence goes on along the minus strand of KB311733.1, from coordinate 339,431 downwards.
ACGTCTCCTTCGTGCCTGATGTACGTTCGTAAAGATGGTTATTTGGTTCCAATTGGCATCACTCTGTCACAGAATGACCACCCTCTGGTTTGGACACCGAGAGATGACATGACTGATTGGCTGATTGCCAAAATGTGGGTTCGATTGGCAGATGCCCAAGTCCATCTGGTGTGCTCACGTCATCTGAATTGCCAATTGATCGTTGAAGCATTTGCCGTGGCCACTTTTCGCAACCTGCCTTCTGCTCATCCAGTGTTTAAACTTCTGTACCCACATCTTTGCTATGCGATACCAATCGGGGTCACAAGTCGCAAGCATCTCTACGACCACACGGATGGACTTTTCCAAAGGTTTCTTGCGGTTGGAAACCAGTTTGAAGACCTGCTCAAAGAGTCATACCGACACTTCAGTCTCGGGGACCTCAACGTCCCACTTGACTTGGACAGTCGTGGAGTGAGTGACCCAGATAAGCTACCGAACTATTTTTACCGAGATGACTCCTTGAAATTGTGGAACGCACAGAAGAAGTTTGTCCGCACTGTCATCTACATGCTCTATTGGAATAACTACAGCGTCCAAGCGGACGAGGAACTCCAGGCCTGGATGCAGGACATTCACGAGCATGGTATTCCTGAGTGGGAGCTAGCTGGAGAGCATAACGTACCCCTTAGCCTGAGAACGGTTGACGAAGTGGTTGAATTCGTCACCATTGTCATGTTCACTGCAAGCTGTCAGTATGGTGCTTTGACGTCAGGCATAGTTGACATCTACAGCTTCCTTCCGAACGCCCCGACGATGTTATTGGCTCCTCCCCCAACCGAACGAGCTAAACTCCGGGCTGCAGACTCGAAGAAGATTCTGATGAATAAAACGATGACCATGGAGGCCATTGCTGCCTTTAGCACCCTCGCCAATGGTGTCCGTCCCGAGGTAGGTGGTATTAGCGTTGGAATTATGCAAAGAGATAAACTAAGCATGCTGATTTCACAAAAATAAAGTTATTATCACGTTGACGCCAAACCAAAACCAACAGTCAAAGAAAAACGAACAAACACAGCTATTTCGAATAAACTTTAGAACTTTCATAAATAGTAGTTCCATTTGCAGCCTTCGTTGTTGGACAATCATGAGGTGCAATGGTCGGATAAAGCCATCCTAGCAGCCATTGAGGGATTCAGTGTCGATTTGAAGCGAGTGGAGGAGGACATCTGCGCCAGGAACTCAGACCTGCGAACGCCCTACACCTACCTGTTGCCCTCGAGAATCCCCAAATGCGCTACAAGCTGAACGAATCTCATTCCGCTTTCAGTGCTTTTTCGAACCTTCTAGTCAAACACATGGGGCAATCAATTATGTTTCGATTACACTACTAGACGCACCCATTAAGTAATAATGGTAGGAATATAACATGATTGATTAGTTATGCGCTCATCGGACACGATTCCACTGTGCAATTATTATATGTCCCAGTGAGTTCTGCCAGAGCTTGCTGATGTCGTTGTTGACTTTATGTTTCTTACGTATGTGATATGCTTCTATTTCAGCTGAGATGAATCAAGTTATCGTTATTCCAATAAAGTTTATTCAGAATTTTCTTCGTTCATTTTAATGCGTTGGGCAATCATGTACGCGGCTCAACTAGGCATGGTAATGAAAGTTTGTGGTTGTGTCATCATGAGCGGGTATAAACAGTGCCTATATATTATGTCATTGGCCTGCTCTAATGATTCAAAATCATGATTGTTGCCATGCATGAATGAAGCACATTTTCCACAAAATTCACGCATAGATTTATTTTTTATTTTTATTTATGAAAATTCGTGAATAACATCACATGAATGTGAAGGAGGCATAGCCTATAAAAACACATCCAAGAAAAGTAAAAGAAATAGAAGTAATAAAATGAAACATATAAAAGAACACATTAATGATAAAAACCACGACAGCGACAGATCGGCGTTAAAAGACATGTGTTGTTAATATCATAGTTTAAAAGTTTGGTAAAATAAAATTCAGTCAATTTAGATTTAAAACATGGTGAAGAATAGGACGATCGTAGAGATTCGAGTAAAATATTCCACAAATGGGGTAAGCGATTAAAATAGAAACCTTTAAATTGTTCAGTCCTTGTAAAAAATCATTAAAAACTGGACCACGGTTCAAAGAGCGGATATTTGAATGACTACAATTGGTGAAATCTACGTTGATAAAACTATTGATATACTTAAAAATAAACATAATATCAGCAATCTTCCTTCTATATGACAGAGGTAAAATATTCAATTTTTGGCACCTCTACGTATAAGACATTTCACAATTATAATAATTTAAAATGTATCGAGTGAAACCTCGCTGAAACAGATTCAATGAATAAAATTTCCTTTTTTGAATGCGGTGACCAAACTTGTGGAGAATACTCTAAAACTGGGCGTGCAAGTGCTTTAAACAATAAAAGTTTGACATTTGTAGAAACATTAAAACCAATTGAACGTTTAAACGTGAATTGAATGTTTAAAAGGAGTGGTAAAACAGAGTTTTTGGTCAAATATGACACTGAGGTCCTTGAAAGTGTCAACAGATTCTAAAATCATTCCATTGAGATAATAATTAAATAGAATTGGATTTCGAGAGTGGGGGATTCTTAATACTTTACCTTTAGAAGCATTGAATTTCATGTCCCATTTTTTTTTTTGCTTCAGGTGAGCAGTTTATCTAAATCGTGCTGTAACTTGAGACTTTACTTCGATAAAATTTTTACAGTCATCCGCAAACAGAGCAGCTGTTGAGAAACACAATTCCGATGGCATATCATTTATAAAATATAAAAAGAGTAAAGGTCCAAGAATTGACCCCTGTGGGGCACCGGAAGTCACTTCTTTACATTGCGATTCCTGACCATCTATTACAACTTTTTGATACCGACCAGAAAGGTAGTCACGAAACCAGTCTTAAAAACAATCCAGAAATACTAAAATAAGTATGCATTTTGTACAACAATTTTTCATGAGGCACACAATCAAATGCCTTACTAAAGTCTAAGAACAATACATCAACTTGCCCTCTTCCATCAAGAATTCGGTCAAAACTATTATACGTTTGTAACAACTAGTCGTGCATAATTTGCTTTTAACAAAACCATGTTGCAGTTCAAGCAGCTTTGTGGAAATGCGTGGGTATAGCTTATTTACAATGCATCTCTCGAGCACTTCAGAAGAACACAACAACAGAGATATTGGTCAATAATTTTGAATCACACATTTATCACCATTTTTAAGAATCTGGACCACGATGACATTCTTCCATTTAGATGGCATTTTACTTTTTTGAATACTAGCGTTAAAAATTCGCGAGAGCGATTCAGCTACCTGCTGTGAGCAGTTCTTTAGAATAAACAGTGGAATGTCATCGAGAGCGTTTGCTTTGTTAACATTTAAATTTCGTAAAACCATATCTTCGGGGGTAAAATGTGGCAATGGCACAGGGTTCGAGAAAACAGAAACAAAGAAATCGAGTTCGAACATGGCGTAAAAACAGAACATAAATAGTCGTTGAACAACTCAGCTTTCTCAATAGCGCTTTCACATTCAACAATATCTCTCTTAATAGTCTTAGGTAATCTACCACTATGAGTTTTAGCTTAAAAAAAAGAAGACCCAAATCGCTTTGGGTTGGCATATCAAAGATTGCCAAGAGACTCAATGTATATTTGTTGCTTTCTCCTCAGAGTGACGCGTACTTGATTACTAAATACTCTGTAACGATTCCACATGTTGTGGTTTAAATTTAAACGTTAACCTTTTCTCCATGTGTCCATGTGTCCGTTTCTTATTGACCAGATGTCTCGCTTCGTTATCAAAGCATGGTGGATCAATAGACGATCTTAATCTTATTTCAGGGACACATTGCTTAGTGATTTCAAGTACATCGCCACTCCATGAATTCCACATTACATCATCATCATCATCATCATTTATATCTGACATTTCTAAAGACAAATCAGCTAGTTTTCCTTGCAATAGCTTGACATTCGCCCGTTTAAAATTAAAAAAAAAAACATGTCTGACTCTCTTTGGCAATTTAGGCAAACTGAAAAATAAAATAAAAATCAAAGTGTAAAACAAAGTGATCTAAGGGAAACGCATCTCTAAGTGAAAATAAATTACGGGTCATGTCACAATCACTGATAAAAATGAGACCCAGGATGGTTTCATGTACATTGAAGTTAATCTGCTCAAGCGAGTTAGACTGGATGATGTTCAGGAATTCAGAATCAGTTACGCGCGAAGAGGTTCCTGGATACATACCAAATTCCGTTTTACAAGAGACATTACGATTTCATTGTCCAATTATTGCATTCAAGATATTTCACATACAAACCACTGCATACACTGCATGCATGTCAGCATATCCGTCACAGTGCAGTCAGGCCTCAATTGACTAAATTTCTTTTAACCTAATTTCAAATTTTGTATAAATCGTGTCTCAGTACTCTCATAATCTTTGAAATTTCATCAAGCTGATATCACGTGACCTAGCTCACAAAGTGGACATTATTTGTCCAGCAAAAGGCTGTCAGAAATCAGATCTTTCGGAAGAATGTCAGCAACGATACAGGTAACACATATGGATCCAGAATGCAAACCGAGAACACGAGTGATACCAGACACTTTCAATAATTGAGATAAACACCAGAGAGGAGTGAGAAGATCTCAATAAAGTAGCATGGAGATACGAACGAGAGCAATGTCAAGATATATGGGCCTATATAATTATGGATAGGCATATCAAATGGCCGTGATATTATGTTCCCAAATGCAGAAGATGTTACCACTATATATTCTGTATATTTTTTTTCGCACATGTCTCAGTTTTCCCGGTAGTCAAAAATGGGACTGATAAACTATTCATATCGCCTGATATAACTAATTATGTCAGTGCTGAAGGCGTTGGCTGTAACACGGTTTATCAGAAAGCTGAACCCAATCTAGAATAGGGAAAGAAAGAAATCAAGTAAAGATAATGAAAGAAAAAGGGAAGTTCAAAATGCCCATTAATTATTAAAAAAAAAAAAATTAATTCAAGAGAGAAATAGAAAAAAAGCAATCTGTAACATTCAGAGTTTTTGAAAAAAATGCCTCCAACTGACGCATGGGCGGGTCCGAATGATTTTGCTAAAAATAGGTGGTATTATATCAGAACAAATTACAAAATTCCTCATATTGAGGGCCCCTGATACAGAAATGGAAATTGAATAATAAAATCTTCATCAGAATTTATCTGACTTTGCAATAATATTGAGTTTCTTGATCAGCATACTAGTCATTGTTGGTCTTTTTGTTGTCTTTTTTTTTTCTCACTCAATTACGCCTAGAGGTTAGGGGATTATCTCCCTCAACGCATCTTCTATGGTAACACACCCCTTTTACAGCATCTTGCTGAATAACATGAAAAAGAAAAATCAAACTTAAAAGCTCTGATTCTACATTTTTCATTTTCAAATAAACATTTTATACAGTGGCTTTGATATCTTCAGTAAGGGTTGGTTAATTCAATTGCCAACACCTATATGCCAAACAGTTTTTATTCTAACTTCAGACATTATTATCCTCGGTATGCACACACACATACACACACACCCATAAACATCAATCCTCACGAGTCACTATACCCTCCTGTGTACCTGTCACGCTTCGGTGATCACTCTATTAAACTAGAGAGTCAACCATGCGGAGCTCTGCACGATTCTGTTGGGGTGTGTTTGGGGTATTTTCAGTGAGACGCATCTTCATTGAATATTGAATAAAACTTGAATGGAATAATTTCAGTGATTACATTAGGAGATAGGAAAATATGCTAATGGATTACCATTTCCTGCATTTATGTGTCATTTTGTTGCATTTCAATCCAGGTGTGTTTTATAATGGTCTCATATTTCATTCGGTTTAACCGGGTTTATTTTTTCCAACAGTGTATCTTCAGAATGCCACATACAGTGAGTATTGTAACTGCTTATAAACGGAGCTGAAAAACTTCGAAAACCTTCTAGAATTAATTACATGTATTAATACACAACTGCCAACAGCACTGGGTGATCGTAGAGGGCCCGAATTTCGCATGCATTGTTGCATTACATCATATCACATAATTTCATTTCAATCAGTAAAAAGTATGTTTATAAATAAGCATTCTTACTGATATGTCAATCATTGAAGAACTATCCATGTCTAGGATGCCCTCATGTAACGTCACACTGGATATACTGAGTGCGCCAGAAGTATTCGAACCCATGTTAATAACAGAACATTTAAATTGGCTAAATTGTTTTCATTATAAGTTAAAAAAAAAAAAAAAAAAATAACTACTGGTATGTATGGGATATGAATTAGTATGTCAAATGGGTAAACTTATCTTTTCTTACATTTGACACAATATCTAAGCGGGCATCCATTGTAGGAATAGTTTTATGAAGGGTTTCGCAAGTTTTGCAACTCAGTTGATCATCATTGTACCACTGTTAACTATAAATCAGTAGGTACTAGATAACATGGCCATTGTCTTGCTTTATTCGCAGCCCTCAATGGTTGCAGTTGGGTGTTGTATGAAGGTTGGCACATGGCTGGAGCAAAAGAAGCAGCTACGGAAATGTCTATAAACAATTGTTTGAATATGTGCCAACGTAGAGAAGATTGTGTTGCGGTTGACTTCGAAATCCAACAGAAAACATGTTGGTTCCACACAGATGAGGCGAGCCTAGACAACATCTCCCCCTACCCACATACAAATCTTTATGTCCCGAACAATTGTGGTATGTCAATCTAACATTGCAATATCTATATAATGTACATGTATCATGGCTTCTTTTTCCTTTTAGGTTCTGTGACAGCTGAATCATATGGTATGGTTATCCTACTCTTTGTGACTTAGCCAAAATTGTAAATTTGTTTGTCGAGTCCCTATATTTTGTTTTTCAAGCAAACCTGCTTGTCCAATACTCTCATTGTATCAAAATGCGATTTGGGCCTGAAGAATCCTTGTTATGTGAAGTTATTTGCCTCCTTTAGAGGAAGATGGGTGCGCTTGGACTCTGCACCGGAACTCAAATTACCCGGGAAGCAACTGGAAGGAAACTACGGGAAGTACAGCTCACTGTTTGAATTTCTGTCGCGCTGCTCCTTCGTGCACTGGTGTCGATTTCATTAGCTCCAAAGGAGAGTGTTGGGTGCACATCGACACAGCTGACTTCAGTGACATGGACCTTCAAGTTGGGACAGAACTTTACATAATGGACGGCGATTGTCGTGAGTGCATCATGGTTTAAAACTTACCAAACTCTGATATTGTATGTTGTGTACAATTTCAGCTGCCGTGGCAGATGCTGAATACAGTGAGTTTAATGACATCTTCGACTTTGAATAATTCACCAATCGATTACCTTCTTCCAATTTGCGCAGGTATCAAAGGTTGCAGCTATGAAGTGAAGCCATACACACAAGGACGAGGATCCACGTTGAACCTAAATGGCATCACCCTTGATGATTGTTTGGAGCAATGCCGTATTGATAAAGAGTGAGTTTGTCCAACTAAAATAGAAGAAGAAGGGCAAAAAGTGTGCGAATTATATATGTATACATTACTCTGCAATGCTTAGACAAAATCAGACTATTATGTACTGGCCGGACTACCCTGTGTAATTGGTATTATAACTATTATGGATTCATGACCCATATCTGTACAATGTACAATATAACAGTTTAATGTACATGCATTTTGTCTCATTGCCGCCATACACTCTTTTCAATGCATGACCTTCAGATGTGTCGGAGCTGATTACGTACGCACCACAGAAGCCTGCTGGTGGCATCACACTCTGACCAACTTAAACGACACCAGCAACTCCATCTCCATTGATCTGTACATCAAAGATTCAGATAACTGCAGTGAGTATGCTCAATATTATAATCCCCAACGCTTCAACAATTGAATCTTTCTTTCCTCGCAGCCGAAGAAGTTTACAAAGTCACATATTGTGAGTGTTCATATCATACAAAGGCAATTCGTACATTCCTGTTTCTGATTCAGCTCACGGCAGTTGTGAATGGGAGGTGCTGAAGGACACCCACGCCTTTGACGCCTCAGGGCCAGCGTCGGGGGTCCCTCTGAACACCTGCCTCGAGTATTGCACGTCTCTTGAATCTGATTGCACTGGCGTCGATTTCAATGGCAATGAATGTTGGTTTCACTCGGTCGGTGTGGATCTCATGACAAGAGAAGCCGCTTTAGGCAATGATCTCTACTTGAAGGGAACGGGAGAGTGCGGTAAGATCATTAATTATCTATGTGTGATTGATTAAATGATGGCTACATTTCTTTCTTTGCAGACGCCTATTCGACCTCAACAGAGAGTGAGTAATTCCTGATCTCAATATCAAAAGGTCCATCGTTGTTGGTTAATTACAGCTCATGACGATTGTCTGTGGACTAAACACCCGTTTCACCGTGGAATTGGAGCCACGTTAAGCAAAACATCCGTGACGTTAAAGGAATGTTTTGAGTTCTGTGTTCAGACAGAAGGTTGCCTCGGTCTGGATTGGATTTCAAGGAAAACTGAATGTTGGTTCCACTTTGCTCAAACCAACTTAGATAACATGGAACACTGGGTGGATAGCGATCTATATGCAATGGCGAACAGACAGGACTGCGGTGCGTATGGCATATACCCAAAACACATGAAAGTATAATGCAAGATATTTACAGAACCGGCCCCAGAAGAGAATTATGGTAAATAAGCGTGTTTACGATGAAAAAAACCACGACAGTAAAATCGTTATTTTTAGATTTAAACGGATGCTCGTGGATCGTCAGAGCAGACTTCCATCTTCGGGATGAGAATTCGAAGACTCAAAACAATCTAGAATTGGATGAATGTCTGGAGTTCTGTCGCAACCACGTGGACTGCGTTGCTTTAGATTATGTCCCTGAGGATGCTCGTTGCTGGTGGCACATGACGCAGCATGTCTTGGATAACGACCAGGTGCAGGTTGGGACAAACCTCTACATCAAACCAGCACGCTGTGGTACGTGTCGCCGGGAGGTTTGTCCATTTCGTACATGCATGTGATTGTCTGTGGCAAACGAAGGCGGCCTATTGGAGCCTTGGTTGTATACGTCATGAGTGTGAATTTAATTTATTCTTGACCTCACGTACTTTATACTAGTATTTAATGTGTTATCCCTATAATATTTTATAGAGTGCAATCACTGTCATTTACTGATGAGGGGCCAAGTTATAACTTCGATTTCGTACACTTAGTCTTAGGCATCAGCCATAATATTATTGTTTATCATAGGTTGATGATAGGAAGCAGTGTACATAGAGTATTCAATTGTACGGTAATGAAAGGAGCCAGACGAACCCAAAGAATGAATCACATTAACTCAAGCACTTTCTCAAACTCTCTTACTGTGAACTGTTGCTCATACTAGTAGTTTGAAGGAGAGAGCTAGGATAACCTTTACATTGTATAAGAACGCTTAATTGGACAGTGAATTGATGAGATTCCTTTTTTTCTTCAATTGATTACCAATGACTATTTTCTATTCTTCACAGACATGGATTTAAGAAGGAAATACAGTTGAGTTATTGGGTTCATCTCTAAGCTAAAAGTTAAATTAAATTTTCCCCCAGTTCTGGGTAGCTGCGTTTGGATCACCAAGAAGAACCAGCACATCGCGGGATCTTCCTCCCGTGCAGTGACCGACGTCTCCCTCAACGAGTGTCTCGAGATATGCACCAACGATACATGCACTGCAGTTGACTACATTGCAAGCACAGAGCAATGCTGGATCCACACCATTGAAGATCCGACGAGCCAAATTGAAGTTCAAACTGGAACGAGGCTCTATATTAAGGACACTTGTGGTGAGCATGGTACATGATAGACTGAATGACTGTTACGTCACCGATTCCCCAAGGCCAGGATGTGGAGATAAACAACTTAATTGTAAGGGCATGCTATAATGACATCGCGACCTATAGACCTACATATGCACAGGCCACAATCAGATAACGATTAAAACTATAAATACTAGAAAGCTTCGTTGTTGATTGCAATATATTATTTTCTTCCGCAGGTGTCCTTCAAACGAATCCACCTCCAACGACAACAACCGAAGTCAGCGCATCTCCAGCTTCTTCCGTATCTCAGGTTAATTATTTGACTTCCTTCGTTTCAAGCATGAACATCTTCCTCTCCAGATTCTACTCGCCGTGGCCACCCTCGTGACATTACTCGTCACCTGCACCTAAGCAAGCAACTTCATCTACGTGACGTCAGCAGTAGGTGTATGATGATTGACAGTTCGACTCACATTGGAAATATTATTGGTATTTCAGAAGAAATCCAGGATATATATGTGCCATTAATTTCAAGATATAGTAACAACATATCAATGGATCACTTTTATACAAATTCCATTTAGACTCTCTGCAGTTTATCAATAAACTAGCTTTGCTGTTTTAGATGATGATTTGTATTATTCAAGGATGACGTCCATGTAGAGTTCTCATTGAAACGTCGATTTGTCGCGTCAGTGATTTAGCAGAGTTACACATGCAGTCTATATCGCTGGTCGAAGAGAGAAATAAACAGTAAATTTGAACATTGAAGTAATCATCTGTTTTAACATTATACATCATGATGAAAAAGTAGTTCCCTGTAACGCCTGCATCGTTCTATATTTTAAATGTGAACATGAAATTAACATTGCTCAGACGGTGGAGAAGTTCTACTGAGCTATAGCACATTTGATGTAGATTATACACGTACATTATGCACCAATTATGCATGCACCAAGATGTCCAGTATGTAGCCTGTGTGTGTGTTTGAGTCATTCACCAAATGTCCCTAGACTCCTCCCTGTCGCACGCTAACCCCTTCACTGCCATAGTGAATGGTCGTTTTCGTTTGCATGGAGACGCCGTTCTCTGACGTCACGTGCGTTTCCACGGCAACCGTCATTGGTTCTTTTTTGTTTGCACTTTTGCAGCATGAACTATGTTGGTCGATGCACATAACGACGTGGAGTGTGTACATGACGAGGCCTGTACACGCTAAACAGATCCCGTTCACGATGAATGCGATTGTGTAATTTTTCGTCAAGGAGTACAGCCAACCTTTGCGAAGAAATAAGAGATTGTCAATCAAGATATACATGCAGTTGTGAGATATCATACCTGCAAATGGCGAGCCAAGAAGGAAGCCAATCCCGTTTGCGATCATCAGGAAGCAGAACGCCGATGTGAGCTTCTCTAAACCGAATAGATTTGCAGCCAGGACCGGCATGGCGGTCACCATGGCTCCGTAGAAGGCTCCGAAGATCATGCAAAGAACGACGTAAACGGAAAAGCTCTGTTCAACTGGGAATAACGCCATAGCCACCCCAGCAACTACTGCGGTGGCGCTGTAGACATGCAAGATGTCCACACTGGTCACTGTGTTCATGAAGACAGCGGTCAGGGCACGGCCAGTGGTCGAACAGAGGCCGGTGATGGACACCAGCCAAGCGCCCTTCATCTTGCCGAGACCGGCTTCCATGACGAAGTCTGGTAGAAGAACGTAGAATGTTGAAGATGCAAGAGCCCAGAACACGTTGCTAAGGAAGAAAACGCAGAACTTGGACTCAATGAGAATTGAGACATCTGTGAATTGCTTGGACCACGATCGGCGCTCTTCGGGTGGGAAGTTCCTTTTCCTGCGGAACGGCTTCTGCAGGTAGTGGACTGGCTTCAGCAGCGATGCAAAGATACAGCAGTGAAGACAGATTCCACCTGTGATGATGAGAGCCCCTCGCCAGGCGTAGTACTCTATCAATAGTCGGTAAAGTGGGGGAAAGATGAGAGACCCCACTCCTGTTCCACTGACGGTTAGGCCAATGGCAAGAGACCGTCGCTTGTCGAAGTAGAACCCAACGACAATCATGGAAAGATTGTAGACTAAACATATACCGAAGCCTGTAATTAATCAATCAATGATAACAAATCAATTATAGAGCTACTCAAACTTACCTGTAATCACACCATAGGTAATGCACAGGTAGAATATGCTGTCACCAAAGGCGCTGGCGACAAGTCCTATTGAGGCCACGATTGCACCAATGAAGATTGCCACCCGGTAACTGTAACGATTCACTAGAATACTGCCAAAGGGCGCTGCAAGAAGCATGTAGAATGCATCATAACGAACCACCATCTGGTCTTACCGACTAAGAACGTGAAGCCGGCGTTAATTGAGCCGATCCACGCCACAGCCCCAGGCTCAGCATCAAAAGTCGCGATGAACTCGACAATGAAAACGCCGACTCCAAGAAGGATGCCTCCGCTGATGATCTGGAGCATAAAGGTGCAGAAGAGGATGACCCAGGCGTATCCTCCATCTGGAAGGGGAAGGGCATCTCGTTCGACTTCTTCTTCTTCTTCGGCAGTGGCTTTGACGAGGAGTCGGCTTCCGGCGAAGTAGGTTGAGCCGAATGGGGCTGACCGAATGGAAGTGCTCGACGACACGTATGTCACCGATTTCAGGTAATCATTCTTCTTGTTAATTGGAACTGGATGCAGGTCTTTCGAACTGAAACAATGTGATGCATTGGTTTATAATTGATGCACAAATGGGGTAGGGGGTATAGAAGTGAGTAAAGGTCCTACCCTAACCCTAACCCTAACACGAAGTATCTATGTGATTCTATACTCACAACCCTTGTGAATTCGGACTCGTGTGCTTCATGTACACATGGGTATCAATAATTCATAGGACTCATGTTTTCCACATCTAGCTGAATGGTGTGGCACAGCATGTAACATGCTATGAAATTTGCCGTCCCAAAATAATTTCGCCTTTTTGAAATCATAAATCTCTTGATTATTTTCGAGACCTGCAGTGTTAATAATATATTTGAGAACTTTCTTGTGGTAAGAATAATGGTAAAAACACATTCACCCGAACAATTAAAGACTGATTCATCGCAACAAAAAAGCTATTTTTTGTTACTGCACAAAGAGAATAAACAAAACAAACAAAACAAAAAAACAATCAGTATAAATGAATATGTACCAAAATAAAATATCCAGCATACTCAGTAATAAGCGAAGTGATTCGACCCTTGTTCAATTCCATTGTATTTCGTTTAATCACAATATGACACTCTAGAGTGGCCTTTGATGTACAATCCTTTCGTGTGGATTGACTCATAATGAGCCGTGGTAAGTGTTCTTCTCAAGAGAGTTCAGCCCTTGAAACTTAGCCATACCCAAAGTTCATTCAACCCTGAGAAACAGACTCCCGGGCCTTCGAGTATTTTCGGTGAGATTGACATAGCCGTCTTGGTGCTGACAGTTATACACTGGTAGGCTTGCCCATTATTGACCACAAATGATGAAATACTATTATATCGGCCTGTATTTCAGTGTGCATTACTTAATTAACACCCCACCGACGCAAATTTGCAGAAAACCAGCGGGCATGTCAGGAAAAAGTCACGTCGACAAGATGACACATAGGCAACGAACCCTGGTCGCCACGTATGTTACGGTTGGGTGAGAAAAAAAAAATAAAAAAAAAAAAATAAAATAAAAAAAAAAACAGAAAAAAAAAACAGGAAAAAAACCCCCAAAAACAGAGAAAAGATAAATTAACGAAATATAAATTCCCATAATTATAATTATCTGAACCAAGTTTGTGTCGTTCGGTTGATTGAGCTGTACATTCACGGCCGAAAATCTTGTGTATCATTTCATTATTGGGTCGCTCTCCCATTTATCGTCAAATGATGTGTCGAAGTTACGTCGTGTCAGCATAATGAATCTCGGCATACGGGCGAATCAACTGTCGTGCCGGCGAAATGTCGTTCGGCAGCGTGTCACGTAGCCCTATTGTCAACAACTGATAGGTCGTACTCTTCACTTGGTCCTACAAGTGCAAGGCGGATATGGCATTGAAGCACCATCGATACAGCAGGTCACATCTATCAAAAGTTCAAAAGTTTTCCGCATTATTGCAAAGTCAAATTTGTACTCCAGTAATTACATAATAGTGCACTACCACGTAGTGAGTTCATATAAATTACATCGCAGGTATAGTGACCGGACCGCTTTGCCACCTGCGTTTGCATAGACTGTTTGCGGACGAACCATGCAACAATGACTGTTCCTCACTCTATAATTTAAAGAAAAAAAGTAGGAGCAAAGATGAGAAGATTTATTCTGATATTGATCTAGTATAAATTGCTGTATCTTCCAGCTAGATATACAGTGCTGCGCAACACATCTGCTGCAACACATCCTGCCCTATTACATAATAAGGCCACGAATAAACAAGCTGAAAATAAACATTGCAACATAATCGATAAAGGTATGATAACACTGAGGCTTCAATTGAACACATTTTATTTTCACACGCAAGATGCGCACATAACATTCAAACAGATACTGACGAAAAAGAAACTCCTTAACACGCACACACAAATACATGGATGCATTCCAAGAATGGAGTATTCTTGGTGGGGGTATGGGGATATACATGTAATTTCAACAAGATTTGAGACTAAGAAGTTTTTATACTTCAAATTTTAAACTTGACTATCGTTATCAGGCGGAATAAAATGATCTGATTGGTTTATCAGAGGTTCGCAAAGCCTTGGCCAATTGAATGGGGGAAATGGAACTACAACTGCTATACAACTGCTTCGTGAGGGGGCTGGTGCCGTCATAGCAAACAAGACCAATAGCTGTTAACCTGGCTGATTGACTGCAAAAACAAATATGGCGTCTAAATTCATTGCGCGTGCAATGTAATCATGGCTCAGGTGGGCGCTGTGGCGCTGGCGGACTTGGACAATGTGGACAAAGTTCGCACATCGATTCGTGACACGAGAACTAACTGGTGTTCATGTAAAAAGATACAAAAGAAGTATGTAAACCACAGAGCACACTAAAGGTCAGCTGGGCAGAGAAAAACCAGTGGCGTAAATCAATGAATGATCAATTGATTGACCGGAAGACGAAATAATATTAAACTGACTTTGAACCCAATCAAACAATGCCGAAATTGCAAATAATCGATACATAATCTTAACGTCCCGAATATTTGAATATCAAATTCTTTTACGACCGTGAAAGATTTTCTCGCAGAGAGAGTCTAAAATTATAAGCTTCTCTTAACATTCAGATTCAGTGGCATATTTAATTTCAACCTTGTTATCTCATAATAATAATTTTTAATATAATTTGATGATTTTTTTAATGATTTAAAAATAAACGCAATGATGATACCCCTATAGCATATATTTTTTGAGGGGGGGGGTGGAATATTTAGAAGGAATAATAATCAATAGTTATATACGCAAATACGGGTATTAGTACTAACGGCGTCTGACTTCCACGCGGTTGAATATGAGAGGAATCGAAAATGAAAGATTCAATGATTACATAATATATCATATACATCGTATACATGCAGTAAGGAATTGGGGTAATCTACTTAATTAGCAGCAATATTACCTCATGGTGAAAACCCAACGAGATGCCTCCCTTTTCAATCAATCCTCCTGTACTTCGCCGAGCACGGCTCTCCGGCGCATGTGGTGCAGTAAAGTGATAGAATAACTTATTCCTCTTTCTTTATCTCTCTCTTAAATATCAGTGTAAAGATAATAATAATACGTTCTCAATTTGCTTATCTCCGGATCGAAGTGCGCTCTCACCTGCAACTCTGTTTGCGGCGGAGGCGTCCTTTCCATCGTCCGTGAGTATTATCTCATTGAAGGTGGAACTTAACCAAAAGAGCGAATGACGCAATCAATCAGTAATTGGCTTTAATTGACTTAACCTGATCCCGAATACACCAATCACTTCATTCCAAATTGGAGTGCGGAGTGGATGAATTGCTGCATGAAGTCAACTAAAAGTGTTTGCCTGGGTCATCCTCTGTCTATTTCAGTGATCAGTTATCAGTAGTACTCTGGATTAAAAGCTGATTTTAGAATGGAAATGGACCCAGTGGGGTTGGTGATACAGTGGTTCTGCTGTGGACCCATATAACATACCACATGGTCTACCTGTCAAATAATTGGGTTATTGAAGGGCCCGTAGCAATCGTCCCTTTGCAATTGAGGTACACTATTTCGACACAAGATTTCTCCCCCATTTAACGGACAAATCTGTTCTGCTCTGATGTTAGTAAATGTAATTATACACCAAAGTACATGCATGAACTATTTATATAATATTTACTTAGGATACACACACAAAAAATAGATTTGCAAAAAGAAAATGGAAACTAGGATCAACCAGTTCTCAAGAAATCGACAGGTACGTTGCGCATAAACGCCAACAAAAAAAGTTCCCCGGTAATTAATCACCACTACAAGTCGAATAATCTACTTCACATCTGAAGAGTTTGTCTACCGATCATCTGCGGTTCGCACCCGTAGAGAGAAGTTGAGCGTTATTCACACCAGGTTAATTGGGTAATCCATCGATCACTTTTGATTGTTTACTGTACAATATAATCATAATTATAACTGCAAATGCATGTTGTGTCGGGTTTAACCTTTGCGTGGGAAGCTGATTGCGCGTGAAATTGTGTACAGATTATGCTAAATCTGAGCATGCAGGCGACAGGTATCAATAAGAACGTTGCCACAATCAAAACACAAACCTTATCAACTGCATCATGCGCCACACCAGCAGCTCACTTTTATATTTACGCATATTGTAAACTAATACATTATTATTACATTATCAAGTTTAAGTCGACCGACAATAGTTGTTAACAGGTTGATTTGTAATAATTTGATGCTTTAATTACAGTATTTTTATGATTATTTTTGAGAATAACTTTTGAGGAATGATATACGTACTAGTACTACTATATCGGATCAGCCTCATATAGCACCGTATTTTATATCAATCAGCACATAACATAAGATAATACATTTATACGCTAAGATAAACAGTAACACATATCAAATGAAAGAACTCTTGGACTGGACAATTACCCTTGCAATAATCTCAACAAACTAACTATAAAAAAAGAAGACGAAGAGGATTTGCTAAAATGGAACAAATCCTTTACTTTGTCTTAGTAATATTCACAAATACATAGAGAAGAACTTTTAAAATGGAATCTTGGTCAACACGATATTGCTTGAACTAATTTTTGGAAAAAAAATGTGACAATTTGAGACAATCTTAAAATGTCCAATCAAGGTCCGTGATGAAGCGTGCTCGTCTTGGGCTTTTGACTGCAAAGACCATCAAACTGGTGGCACCCGGAACACGGCAGGAACACGAAGGATCAAGGACTCCCCTTGTCAGTCACGGCAGAGCGACGGACTTACGCAGACCAACACGATTGACACGGGCAGCTCCAGACCGACAACATCATGTTTTTATAAAACCAGGGGGGTTGTCTATGATTATACAATTCTGTAATTTTAAAGTCGGCTCTTGTACAACTCAGCTGCCACACAAAATGAACGTTCTGACAAAAATTCTCAAGGAGCAGCATTTACATGCATTAGATAAAATGAATACTCACTGGTATTTATGTGACCACAGTCTTCTAAGGAAATTGCCAGGCGTCAATTCTGTCATGTTCGTGCATGCTTGGCTAGGAGCTAGTGTCCTATTGTAAAGAATGCAAACGTCCCACTCAGCACAATAATGTTAATTGTTCCAAGGATTCAAATGTTAATAACAAAAACAATCATGTTTAATTGCAACAGCAAGATATCCAATGTGGGTGATCAGATATTCGGTAACATAATATAAATCATATAAGATCAATAAATAAATTAAAAATGGCAAGAGACCTCGAAGACCTATGTGCATCTATTGATCTCAAAAGCGGAAAAGTGTAACAAAGAAAATTACGTAAAGAGCTTTGAAGCCAAAACAAAGGGAGATAGAGAGAAGATATTGAGAGAGAAAATGCATAATAGTGTGAGAAAAGTAAGAAAAAAAAGAAGAAGAAAAAAGAACTAACGTTATATTACTATGTATACAATAATTATGCACTTTAATTATGCACTTTAATTATGCACTTTAATTATGCACTTTAATGGATCACCCGGAGAGGCATTATAAATCTTTTAGGTAGATCTCTTTGCCCCAAAATGGTTGCAAATGCCAAGGACCAAGGAATTATAGATAAAGAATAATTTCAAACAAATATACATCACGTGTTTATCAGCTATTTAAGATTGATCGGATATTCAATCGATTCAAAAGGAATTCATAATTATTGCTTCGAGATTTCAAGAATATTATAATAAAAAAAAAACTTATTCTCGGAAGCGTCAAAGCAGCTGCATATGTATATTGTGAGTATTTTAATGTTTGTGTGTACCAATGGTTGTTTCCTTTGTGACTAATATGCAGAATATATGCTGGTTCATTTTTGATATTATTGTTGAGGCAGAAATCTTTCTCTCAGACTCTTCTCACTCTATTAGAGAGTTTGAAATTTGTAAACACGTGCATGAATCAGCTTCACGAGATTAAGGTTCGTCAATCGGAACTAGCTTACCCAATTAGGTTGCTCCAGGTAGCGATCAATTGGAGGCAATTATCATAATCACGCACCATGCATATGTGTGTATGTCGCATTCGTCAAAGCAATTCACTTTTTCAAAGGCCAATTCTCAACGATGTTTTCAATGATTTGGAATTCCTTTTCTTGTTCTTGTTCTTGTTCTTTTTGAGAAAAGAAATGCAAGTAACTGTATGAACAAATAACGGTGTGCTATGCTACTGCTACCAAGGAAGGTCAATTGAAATGGTAAAAAAGTCAAAAGCCTTGCGATAATTGTATCAATGCATCTACTCTGAATGTTTGAAAGAGCAATTCTGGTTCTTGTAATTCTTGAGTTATGGATATAGTGATAAGATGAATCTTGAATATCAATCAGCTTTTTGTATAATAAACCAATAACCTGATTGGTGGAGATTCTCACTACAGACATCACTGCCTCAGCCTATGCGAGTGGAACAGGATCATACATTGAATATTATCCCACATAACATTGTATGCCAACTATGTATTATATGTCAAACAGATGCTTTTGCAACAAGACAACGTCCGATCCTGCATGTGGTGGGAGTCCCCGTAGAACTATTGTTAGAATGCTAGTAGATTTGGATGCATGTCAGTAATTTCCACCATACAACTTGAAGGCCTTTGAAGACAGATTTTGCTGTATTTTTAAAGATTATGCCACAACACGTAGGAACAGGTTAGCATGTGACTGACCACTTCAGCTGGGTTGATGGTGAACAATATTGTTTTCATAATGTGTTTTTTTTTTTTTTTCCTTCGATCTGTTACAGGTCAGGAAAAGGCGAAATCAGGTCAAGCAGGTCGATAAATAGGACAAGTACACTAACGCTAACAGAAATAGTAATAATCGCAATTGACCGTCAATGCTTATTTTGACGCCGACATACTCTAGTGACCTATTTTTTTTAATATACATGTATATCGCTCACGATTAAGATGCGTGATCATAAGTGCACATACTTTTCTATAACCACATTGTAAAATCAATGCTTGCATTATAGTTCATACATAAAATGCATCATTAATGTCAATACTCGTCACAGCCTTGTGAGACACTTTGGGGTTGTCTAATTAGCTCCTATTAATCCAACTGTCCATTGACTCTAATTCAGAGGAATTAATGATTTCCACGTCATTGTTCCATGCATTGCATGCCTAGGGAATGCGTTCTTCTTGGCAACGGATTTCCTTACCAGATTCCGATTTCCGATAGAGAGAATCGCAATCCTGTTAATTCGGCATTTTCTCATCTTCCCTCACCTCACGGCTGAATGATGGCACCACCTTGTGATATCTTATTATATCAGAAGAAGTTATTTCAGAAAGATACTGCTGACTGTTCCTCGTTGCCGAAGTATTTTTTAAATTGGCTGTCTTGTGACTTTCTTCTATTATTTCAATAAAAGAGGTCATGATCTCGAGAATTCCCTTCCGTATGGTCACTGCATGTCTCAGCTTCATCTGAATGACAAACAATTCGAAAGACGGATCCCTTTGCATCCCTCAAGATAGATATCGGACCGTACTTACGTAAGACGATCATTAGGTCTTCAGATGTACTTCTCAGATAAATCAATCTGAAAATCCCAATATAGCTAGGTATTAGTTCCATATAAAAAATATCGGCTTGATAATTCTTCGTATCTTTTTTTCTCTCTTCCGATTTGCCACAATTCAGCACTGAGCAATCAGCAGCCATTGGCGTCCGATGAACGACCCCGTGATCGCTATAGCAGCTAGTTCATTACTAAGCACCCAATCTGAATGAGCCTTTGTTCATCAACAACCATCCTTGATAGGCAACCAATTCAAAACGCACTTTGAAAACCTCCTTTGGTCCAGATATCATAACGTCCCCACAATCGATTCCTGATCCTTTCGAAGTCTGAGACTTTGCGAAATCCGATTCTCGTTTAAGGTTTGTTATTGTATCCTTCGATGTTCCCGGGATGTAAGTTAGTGAATGTATTCAATATTAATTAATGCAATTTTTATTAACTATTCTATAAATCTGCAGTTGACCCTTAATTGTACAACACAGCTGTCACCCAAAAAGTAACATCCCTACAAAATGAGCGCTCCAGTGCCCTAAAATATCTCAAGTTGCAATAATTATTCACTGGCGAAGAAACAGCTGAATAGTTATGATAAAACCCGGAAAAAAACCCGGATATTCCCGGATTGTTACTAATTGTACTGATTGACACAGGAGAGCTCCGGTGACTGCACGGGTCAACTGGTTCTTTATTGCGTTCAATAATTCAAACTCCAGGCTTGAGGGTGATGGTGTAATCAAGAGAGACATAGGGCTCAGGGCAACAGGGGTAATATTTAACCACCCGCTGAGCAGTTGTCTCCGTGACCGACACCCCAGGAAGCTCAACGTAATCGGATAGATCAACGCGGTTCAGACCCTCGTAAGGCTGCAGATCGATGACGTTGCCATCGTATGTCCACGAGACAACATCAAATTTACATTTGTATTGTCCGTCATTTTGTCTGAAACATCTGGTCTTCCTTTTAATCGGGTCGATGTTCAAGACATCACCAGTGTTATACACCAAAGAGAGTTGTTTATCTTTGCTGTATTCTATGCTGTATAATAGCTGTTAAGTGGGTATCATTGGCGTTAATGTGGCCACTCACTTGTACATCATTACTAGGTCTGGGTTCCAGATCCAGGAGCTAGGAATCCTCGACACGACGACTCGATTGTATTCGCTTGGATCCCACTGCAGGCGCTCATCAAGGTGCAACTGCAAAATAAAGGTTGCATGCATATATCAGACTTCTTCTGCGCCTGATATAAGTAGTGGACATTGGCAAAATCATCGAGATGTTGGTGATTATGTTAGAATAACGGATGAAATGATGAATCAGAATATCGAGCTTTCTTGCCTGCCTCGTCCACATTTGAAACACGGCATCCGTGTACGCTTTGTCGTTCGGCTCAAAATCATCGATTTGGATGAGTGCCAAGCCGAAATGGACCGTCACCGGGCTCGGTATTCCGGTCGCATTCCTCGTCACTGGAGGTACGGTTTTGGCGACCCCTGGTGTCGCACTGTTCAGGTGAGTTGCGACGTCCGTGTAATCATCACTCAATGACTGGACCTGGATTCAATACACAATACATGTAGTACATTATCACACTAAATATATCAAAGTTATGAGAGTTATAAGTATTGTATGCCCATTGCCCATTATTACTATTATTATTCATTCATAATTGATAATTATTATAAAACTTGATTGTTTAAATGTGAGTGGTGCACTTACACATCTTTCGGGGCCGGCCTTTCCTTTTCCCTGGACTGCAGAAGCCCCAATCAACAGAAAAATCACTAAATTCCCTTGACCTACCATTTCTGTTGATGTGCAGATGAACTGTGTCGAATATGGCCCTATAAATATATATAACACTGCATGCAGATTACACGTAACCTTCTCAATGTGAATAAATACATCCATGTGCCCTTACTCTCGCGCTTAGGTATGTAGTATTCACACATTTTGGTCATCAAAGTAATGTTATTGTTCTTTTTATTTTCAGATATTTAGCAGAAATTCGCACGAAGTTTTGATCTCGATAACAATGTTGCATAGTATGATTCATCTCTAAACAATTTGCCAGGGATATCAACTAGTGATTATATCTCGATTATATACTAAATTATAAACTATTTTCATAGGAAACATAGGAGTGCAAGGCAAAAAAGGACATTATTTTTGGCCCCGGAAGCGTTGTCATCTCAAAAGGCTGATGAACTACGGATGATTAAAGTAATTTCTGAACAGTTCTGCAACATGTTTTACGTAATTACGTACTTGTTATGGCGTACGTGTCGTTGTTATCGCAAACATGGTGTTTCTTCTACTCATGTGGAAGAAACTCCAAGTAAAACGCGAGATCTGCATATCTGCACCAATCCGCTGGAAAAGCTCAGATAGTCAAAAGACAGCGAAACAATGTGAGAATCATAGTGGGGCGTTGGTTGGTTATTTGCAAATTCGTTGAATATTTCGAAGATTGGTTGAGTTCAAAGTGGGTCATGGTTATAAATTATTCATGTCAAGGTACACGGTTGCTATGGTTTCGGCTCAGCGCTCTTATAATGTCCGTTAGTATGGATAGCCTAGCACAGGTCCATAATGATGGAATTATGATCGAAATAATTATTTGGGAACCTGCCAGACTTCGCATTCTGTAGCATTATGAAACAATTGAGTGGCATTTCTTCAACTTTTTGAGAAGAAATTCGTGTATTGATCGCAGAGAATTAGATGGGAATAAATGAATTTCGATAGAGCCTATCCGAAACGTATCTAAGCTGGAATTATTTTTATATTTATTTTCAATACACACGAAAATAGGCTATTATCAGGGGCAATGATAAGAACAGCTATTTCGTGATTCGTTGATTGGTGCAATAATTTATTATTAATGTAAGCTAGTGCAAGTTTGAATGTGTTTTTATAGGTTTTTGCTTTCACGTCTTATCCTAACTAATTATTATTACAAATGTAACGCTATGCATTGATTATCATTTTATTACTTTTATTATTGTTATTTTGTTGTTTTCTTTTTCACATTCCCTGTTAAGCACTCTTTGTTAGCTCCAATGATCTCATGTAGAATCATGAATATGGCGAACAATACATGTTCAAGTAATTAAAATTTTACTAATTCTCAGTCCCTGTATACTAGTATATAGTCTGCATATAATGCGTCATCCAGTTCTACAGTCTGACTTTGAAACCATATAATACTTCTAATTTATAAATATATATCAACAGCTAGAAGGCGTGTTAAACAGACCACTGTCTGACTCATGCAAGATGAATAAATATATTCGTTCTTAAAGGCCTATATGCGAATATGTTCGCATAGCTGCTTGAAATCCAATGCTTGCCGAAATAGCCTAACTTTAGACTGTGTTTACTTGCCTTAACTGAGCACATTGCCATGCATGAGCGACCTTAAGAAAGACTTCTTCTCCAGGAAGGGTGTCAACCAAGCACTGAGCAGTATGCTGAACTAACAACCAACATGTCGAACGGATACGACTCGGATGAAGCAGTAGCTCCGCTCGAACTGGAGCCATGGGTCAGGATACAGAGCCACACCTTCGCCAACTGGGTCAACGACAAACTTAGAGTGCTGGATCTCGAGGTGGAGGATCCTGCGCAGGATTTTCGGAACGGCATCTTGCTGTGTCGGTTGATGGAAGTGCTTCAAGGAGGAAGGATTGGTCGAGTCATCAACAAGAAAAATGTGAATCATTATGAAGCATCTGGGAACCTCGCGTTGGCCATGGAGGCAATGAAGAAGGATGGAGTGCGCTTGGTTAATATAGGTGGGTGATCAATAAACAGCCGCTGAATTATCAGTACATCAAACCAATGGGCCAATCATAGGCGCTGAGGACATTGCCGGGGGCAACACGAAGCTGATCTTAGGGATGATCTGGACGTTGATTCGTCGATATCAGATTGGAAGTCAATCTCGTCTTCCCCCAAAGAAGCTCATGCTCTCTTGGGCAAACGCAGTCCTTTACCCTCACAGACATCTCACCAACTTTGGTTCAGACTGGACGGACGGTGTCGCCTTACAGTGAGTATATAGCACACCATGCAACTACTATTGTACCTGTGACAATTGCATAAATCATTACAGTGGAATTGTCGAGTACTGCCATCCTGGCTTCTGCCCTTCGTGGCACTCGTTGTCATCGTCGGATTCCTTGAACAACTGCCGCAATGCCATGCAAGGAGCTGAAGAACTTCTGGGAGTTCCTCCTGTTGTCAGTCCTGAGAACTTCTCCAGTCCTGATTTGGATGAGCTGTCCGGAATGACGTACCTGTCGTACTTCACAGCAGAGGGCGCACCTGGTTACAACACCACCTTGCAGTGGGTCAACTCACACGTGCAGGTGTCGAACTTTGATGTGAGAAATATCTACGCGTGGTCAAACATAGTATCAGTTTTGTTTATTATATTGTAGAAAGATTGGAATAATGGCTACATCTTATCGGAGCTGGTTTGCTCTCTCGGAGGAAACGTACCTGGCTGGCCGGATCCTGACTCCTCTGACTGGCCTAGTACCATACAAGCAGGTGAGAGTTGAAATATCGGTGCTGGCTTTGATCTCTGTATAATGCTTATTTATAAACTAGCCATGGAGGAAGGAAAGAGGGCCTTTGATGTTGAACCTATCATAACATACAAAGATATGATGAATCCTGAGGTAGACCACATCGGAGTGATGGCATACGCGGCCTGGTTGCAGCACAAATATCAACGACGAAGTCCTGCCACTCCCCCTCCTCCCTCTCCCCCACCCCAAGTCACACCTCCTCCTCTGGAACCTTCAATAGAGGCATCTGGTCTTACTGTCGACATTGTCCCATATTGGAAAATCTCTTCCACGACTACCATCAAAGTAAGTGGTGTTTGCCAATTCTTAACCAGTCTACAATATCTCATAAAAAGGTCAACACCAGCAACGAGGGAAGCAAGGACATCAAGACCATTGCGAGGTCCCCATCAGGAGACAACCAAGAACTTCCTTCCTCTCGACTTGACCACCACAACCACCACGTGTCGTTCACCCCTGACGTCCCTGGTCAATGGGAAATCACAGTGTACTATGATGACCGTGGCCAACCATTCACTGTTGATGTTTACGATCCTGCGCAAGCGGTCATCACTCGAGATGCAACAACTGCACGACGTGGAGAAAGATACTCATTCACGGGTACGTTTATTATGCTAGTTCAGTGGGTTTTTTTTATTATAGTGGTGCAATGTTGCAGTGAACTGTGCCAACACTGGAGTGGATGACATCTCCGCCTATATCATCCGGAGTGGAGAGAGTGTTGAGCATGATATTCAGGAGATTGGCCCGAATGAATACAGCGTCAGTTTCGTACCTGATGAAATCGGACTCTACAATGCTGCTGTTTTCTGTGGAGGCATCGCTGTCAAAGGTAAGATTAGCATCTACATATCAGTTTAATACAATTCAATTCGCGCAATAGTTATACATTGTATTTCTAAATCTATATTAACTTCTAGAGTTTCGGTAAAAATTATCATTAAGGCCTAAATATGGAGAAACATCAACGTTTGTATGATTTCACCAGCCTCTCCGTTTGATGTGAAATCTGAAGAAGGAAACAGAGGTATTTCATTGGTTTTTTGATTGCTTTCATTTCCTACCGCGTGTATTGTATTGGCTGTGAATTCTATTCTCAATTCCCTTGCTATGCGTGGCTTTTTGGTGTGTAATTCGGAGTGTGCGCCTGGCTTGGTTTCTAATTTGAATTTCTGCAATTTACCATAAATGCAGTATTCCATAGTATTGAAATTTATTAGTCCTCCTTCGACGTGTATTCAAGGTGAGCTTAGTCTTGTTGTGGGCATTGAACCTTGAATTTGTGGCTATTAACTTTTTCATTCCGTAAAGTTCATTGACCTCTCGTGTGCTCCACGCATGCGCCTCTGTATTCAGGAAGAAGAAGTAAATACTAATACACCGTATATTTGAAAACACATAAACTAGAAAAG
Source organism: Capitella teleta (assembly GCA_000328365.1). Classification (NCBI taxonomy): domain Eukaryota; kingdom Metazoa; phylum Annelida; class Polychaeta; family Capitellidae; genus Capitella; species Capitella teleta. The sequence continues at coordinate 313,250 of KB311733.1, read as the reverse complement.
GGATAATTGCTCCCTTCAATTTATCGTGTCTTTGTGATGTTGTATTGTTTCCAAAGAACGAATTAAATAGCTATAAGGAACTTATAGCATTAATTCCCACCTGACACGTACACCGCCATACTCGCCTGAAAAAAATACCTTACCTATATTTCTCACTTAATATAATTATGGTGATTCGTGTTCCGCTTTTGGTTTCAATGATTGCACGCATGTAATTCCCACGATGAAATTTTTTTTTCTTCAAGTGCACACAATATGCTCGCTTCTTCTCTTTTCTGAATGCTCAGATGACGTCACACTCACAATTTTCATTAAAGCTCGGAAACGTAGCAGCTGAAAATCACTGATTCCACCCCAAAAATTCATCACAATTGAAGATTCGAAATGGACAGGACTGCTTACATGCACCATGTTTTGTACGTACTTTGCACGCGGAGATTTAGATCGATTCATAGTGCTTATAGCTTCGTGTTTGTGTGCGGTGTATTGTACATACACAGTGTTATTGTATTATTATAAAACATAATTTGACATGAAATTAACACGAAAAGAGGAAATCGTGTACTTTAGTGACCAGTACATATATAAATATATAATTCAAATTCAAATTCAAATTCAAATTAAGAGAAGGGAGAATTGCAAATTATAAAAAAGGGCCCAAAAAGTTAGAGCGGCCATTTTCAACAATTCAATCAACAGTTCGTTTCGGAGGAGTTGAGACAATCGGGACTCAAGATTCTGCTCCGTCCTCTGAGTTCGATTTCTCTGACGTCGCAGCGAGTCAAGAGATATTCTATGGGTTGCCACGTGTATTGGACGACCAACCAAAAGGTAGTGCACTCATGACGTCACTAATTACAAAACTTTATTGCTTAAATATTAATATAGGAGCAGAATTTATATGTGAAGAGCGGAGGTCTGAGGATGATGTTCGAATTTGGAATGAGGATGACGTCATTCAGTCAGACTCCTCGTCTTCGGTTCTCGATCCTCCAGTGCAACCCGACACGTCAATCCAAGTGAAACACTATCAACATCCAAGAGAGAACACGTCACAAGTACACGTCACGCCGCAAACTGATGAACTACATCTGACAGAGCTGTGCGCCGGTTTTGATGACATTGACGTTGGGCAATCTGCGTCCAACCATGATGCCATCCGTGGTCATCTCCTCATGAATGATGTCGACCCAGTGCCATCAACGGCAGGTCCATTTCAAATGGGGAACTTGCCTGAACACCATCAGCAAGAACAACATCAACAAGAACATTATCAACAACAGCAACAACAACAACAACAACAACAACAACAACAACAACAACAACATCCATCTCCGTTCAGCTCATTCACCCTGCCCCACACACACAAGCAGGAGGTATCGAACTCTGTGAATCATCACTTCTCAACGCTACAGCGACCTGCATCCCAGATGTACGGCACAGCCAACATCAGGACAACCATCCCGCCCGCCCCGACCACTCTACCACTACCAAGACCTACTCCAAGTGGTCAAATGTCAACTTGGCATCCTGCAATGCAGCACAGCCATGCTTTCGGTGGTCGAACCATCCAGGCTGCGATTCCTCAGCAAAATAGCATCGTGTTCAACATCGAACATAGACATGTTACACAACCAATGCAAGATGTCGTATATGCAACGATTGATCCAACAAAGCGTAAAACCAGAAGCACAACAAGCAGAAGTGTCATTTTCAGAGGTAGGAAAGGAAAGAAGAAAGTGATCAACTGACGTCCATCAAATCAAAATCTGTTGTACATAAACTCTGTGATTCTTCTGTTATGAATAAATTTCTATGATGATTTGTGTGTACATTTTTATGATTGGGAAATCAACCCCTGTGACTCTGTGCGCGTGATACCTTCCATGCACAAACTCCCTCTCCCATTCCTGCATATAGCTTCCATACTCGACTGCTTGTGTGGTTGAGAATCGCATGCAAGAGTAATTTTCATAACATTCGCATTGCTGATTTCATACACATTGCTTTAGCAGTTTAACAAGACGCCAATTGAGTTCACAGCTCTGAGTTAATCAAAAGATCGCAGCCACTGTTTCATATCGGAAACATTCCACGATATAGGTGTTCCAATGTCGATCAGTGCTGAAGGTGAAGGTCAAGTGAGGGTCAGAGGTCGTGGAATCCAAGAAGCCATCGCTGGTAGGAAAGCCACGTTTGTTCTTGAAACAGGCGCCGAAACATTGGAGAAAGAATTCGAATGTCAAATCACAGGTGAAATTAGGAAAAATTAAAATCGCTGAAATCGACATTGATCTGTACCAATTTTTGTTTTTAGACCCGAACGAAGGTGTTCTGTCCCCTGAAATCAAAGGAATGGAAGGAGGGGAAGTCCAAGTGACTTATCTGCCAGAAATGCCCGGTTGGTTTGAATTTGTCCATTATGTGTCCATTTCATGCGTTGCTCTCAATTAAAGGACAATACACCATTGGTCTGCTGTATGGGAACGCTGTGGTTCCAGGCTCACCTTTCAATGTCATCGCAAAGTCAACCAGGGTTCTCGTCCAAGATTTAGATAATGTTGCTCACTTGCAGGAACCTCTGGTTTTCACAAGTAGGATCAATGACCTTGAATGACATTGCTGTGATATTAGTTGTTTGTTACAGTCGATGCATCGCAAGTAGAGAAAGGTCACCTTGAGATTGACAGTGACCTTCCCGTGAGACAGTATGACAAAATTGGAACAAACGTCTACAGAGTCACCATCATTCCGAAGAAACTAGGTCGCCATGACCTAATTGTCAAGTACAACGAGGAAATCGTTGAAGGTCAGTGAAACCTGGGTCAGATACATGTGATGGAATTTTCCTCCGTTTCAACAGGGAGTCCATTCGAGATCGACGTTCGAGGACCAAGCGCTTGATGACCTCCGCGGGCCATTTTGCTGCAGCCACTGCGAATGATACGAATACGATACATCTATATCATTATTACTTGTGCAATGCTTTTTTTTCTTTTTTTTTTTTTTTTTTTTTTTTTCTGGTAGCCTAATCTCGAAATTTCATACGCTTCACTGCATGTTGCGTTCAATGTTTTTGCTAGCATCATGTACATGCAGTGTAATATTGACTTGTTCTATGTTTGAAAGAAATAAAAGTTATGCATGATATATGCTATAACGATGTTTATTTTTTTCATTTCATGATCACTCTTTATGCTCATAACTAGCAGGTAATATTAAAAGATTTACATAAATTTGCATACTTTAGCAGATTATTTACATACATTATTATGCTAATACTGAGGCAAATATGCATGCGGTGCAGTGGATGTCGGACGACTGCTCCTCGACATGGACGACTGAGGACGCTTCATCGTCCTCGTGGACTCGGGTCGACTCCGACTGCTGCCTCGGAATGACTCCGGTCGATCCTGGAGATCCGCAATGGATCCGGATTCACTGAGACTCGTGGATCCGGAATCATTCTGAGCGATGATAGGCTCCGTGTCCGGGATGTGATCGTCTCCTTCGTCGGTTGAATCTTCACTCGGGTCGGTTGTGTCCTGGTTATTGTGTTCCTGCTCAGTTGAAGAGTCATCAGATACATCATGGAAGGTGTTTATTTCCTCCTCTTCATCCTGCTCCTCTTTCGCTTCCTCGTCGTCATCGCCGTCATCCCAATCCTCATCGTATTTCCCTCTATCTTGGTCACTTTCATCTTCCTCCGAATTCGGATCACTCTGACTAAACGCAATCTTGAGAACGCCTCGTTCTAACTCCTTCTCCTCTTCTTCTTCCTCTCTCCTCTTCTCTTGTTCTACTCTCAATTCTTCCATCTTAGCAGCATCTTCTTCAAGCTCTTTAATCTTCTCCCTGACGTGGATCAGGGCTCTCCTGATAGCGAACGACGCATCCTCATCCCGCTCGTCTTCCGCTAAACAGAGTGCGTCTTCGAAGGCAACTACTGCTTCCCCATACTCTCCTAATTCAACTGGGACGAAACAATCAAATGTCTGAATGGGTCCAGTACAACCAACCGTTAGCTTGAGCCAGTAGAACCTGAGCGTTCAGCTGCCAGCCAACATCTTCAGTATGTTTGGCTGCCTGCATTGACTTTTGGGCACACGAGTAGGCTTTTGGGTAGTGCTCAAGCTCCAGGTGGCATCTGCCCATCTCATGGTACAGCCAGGCTGCTTCCAGGTCTTGTTGGATCAAAGGGATCTTGCGTTTGAAACTGATGGGCGAGATTAACAGGAAATAATTGCAGGCGCCAATTCTTACCATCTCACTGCACTGCTGTATTTCTCACAACGGATGTGAACTCTTGCCAGATTATCCAAAGCTCGCGATTTAGCTTCCAGGTCATTGCTGTTAACATAAATCAATACCATGAATTGAAATGTGAATTTAATCATACCATTGATCAGCGATTTGGAGGTCATATTGATGGTGCTTAGATGCACTGGTTAGGTTACCAGTTTCGCAATGAGCAGATCCAATAAGACTGTGTATAGTGCCCATCAATTTCAACCGATCGGGAATTTCGCTCTCCCCGGCCTTTTTAAGTCGGTTGAGAGTTTTCTCGGCTGGACGCAGTGTCTCTAAGAACTGACCTTCTCCCTGCGCTAGAGTTAGCGGTGAAGAAACTGACCTGGCACGACGACCAACTCACCTTGTTGAATCTGATGGATAGTCGTCAGAATTTCTGAAACGCTGGCTTCACTCCGACCGACTCCAGATTTCACTGCACTGGTCGGTGCTCTCTGTTGCACCCAGAAGGTCGTCCTGTCCTCGAGGTACACGAGTCCTTTCTCAGCCAGAGCTTTGATGTGTTCACTTTGTCCTCGTCTTGCTTTTCTCTGCTCTGTCGGTTTGAGAGTGTAAGTAATTGTGGTAATACTCGTGTGTCCATCTCGCCTCTTGCATAGCTGTCGAAATGAACAGCGGACCCTCCCTCCTCGTCATCATCGTCATCAACCCTTCCGCTCTGGTTGCGTTTACCCTTCTTCTTTTTCGTTTTGGCTTTCATTGTCTCATTGTTCATCTCTTGTAGAATCTCCTCTGGTCGTTTCAACATCAATCTAAAGTTTTTGATTCAATGCTTCCCACACACCTTCGTCGTTCAGAATCCCCTCCAAATATTTCCAGTCTCCATATAACTCCCCAAGAAGATTCCTCACCGTCTTTGGTGGATGTTTCTGGGAGTAGTGCTTCCTTGGGCTATCCCTAGTGCCCGGCTTCCTCGGAGCCACTGGACCATGCGTCCCTCTTCTGACCTAATAGAGAGAGGTCACTGGTCGCCATGGCAACACCCTCAATTTTACCGTTTTGGGCGTCCTTGCAGAGGTAACTGTCGGTACGAGACCTCCTTTGAAAGCCTCTGAAACAAATGTTACTATCACTAACTCTCTCAACTTCCACGTCAGCGCTCACCTCCAATGCTGTTCTCAATGGCACCCTCAGCTTTCTTTATTCCTCGGATGTACTGGGGAGCACCTGGACGAATTGTGTTGGCTCTGTGGTAGCATATCAACGATTGCTCAAACTCTCCTTTGTGGTAAAACGATTCTGCTTTCAAGAACTCCGCCTTGAGAAAACATACCAAGATTTAAGATCTTACATCACCATTTCGATATAATTATTTGATTAATAGTTTAACTTGATTTCGCGTACTTTGGGTATCTTCGGAGTGAGCATAAGAGCAGCGTCGGCATCTTGAATGCACGAGTCAAAGTGTCCATTCTGAAAGTGACATGAAGCTCTGGCCACCAGACAGTCGACATCTTCGGGGAAGAGATCCAGAGCCTGTTATATAATCACATATTCACTCATGACATTCACGGGCAATATCTTAATTTCAAGAGCCAAGCTAATTGAGAATCGGTTTCCATTCATCTCTCAATGGCGCAACCAATTTTCGAATAAAGGGAGACAATACCTTGGTGTATAGTTCGGCAGATCGGTCAAATCGACCAGCACAAGATCGATTCCTCGCCTCAGAGCGAAAACCTTCAAAGAGCTGACGTCGGTCATCTTGGGCCTCCATGGCAGCTATCTTCCTCATCAACGAGTCATTGGGAGCGCTAGCCTCGGGAGGAGCTCTTCTGTTCGACCGACCCTTCCATCTGGGCGCATCTCGAACATTCGATGGCATTTCCCTGGATTATGAACGCTAATCCTGCTCTGATTGCTACTAATTGCGAGTGTGGCGGATTTGTTTTGCTGTGTTGTTGCATTATAACTATGAGGTTGCGTGCTTACCTGCAGTTTAATGTTGTTCAATACATGAACTATGTGGTGAGCCCGTAATTACCGTGTTTCTCGTAGAATGTAGATTAGTATGCGGCTAATTAAATTAATTACGAGACGTAATTGAAATGTCGTTATTGCAAATTAAAATACATTCACCAAAAGACTTGCATGATATTTATAATAAGTATAGTATCGTCAGTAAGGTATCTTGTTCTAGCAACGATTGTTAAGCATAAGTCACGCACGGACTATTGCTCAATCAAGAATCAAAACCAGAACAAAGTCAATATTGATTTATTGTTTTTTTATTGATTGAAACCCGATTATGTGGCCGCGATAAAAAGTCGCCTAACTAGTGGCATCGATTGTTAAAGGCATTGAAAATGTCCGTTAGAGAAACGGTGAATTTTACATTCCATACTTCTAACACAACAGCTGAATGATCACCTGACAGAAGTAAGAAAGCTCACGCTATGGTAATAATTTATAATTCACAGCAGTCCTTTCTGGCGAGCAAAGCCAATGAGTTGTCTCTGGAAACCCTTATTACATAACACAGCGTTCCTTTTCCCTTTCACTTTCCGGATTGCGTCAATCAGTGTGACTTTCTGGTCCACCATCACATATGCCACGCAGATGGCGCCACTGCGATTGACACCCATGGCGCAGTGGATCAGCACTTTCCCTCCTTGGTGCTTAGCTCGGTCGATAAATTCTCTCGCTCGAGGGAAGTGCTGCAGAATGCTGTATGATTCACAGTCGTCCGCTTCGAATTGTTCGTAATCTGTGATTCCGCTGTCTGTTGGATACGGATTCCGTAGACACTTGCGGAACGCGGCGCAGTTCAGGACGTGCGTGATTCCATGCGACTGTAGTTTGGCGATGTTTTCAGCATCCTTGTAGTTGCCTATGAACACGTGATCTAGTATCTGGGTTGGGGATCCTGGGTAGTTGACGCTGTGGTGGTAAAGTATTTCACTGATCTGTGCCAGGTGGTACTGGTCGGATCTTATTGCCATCTGACTGAGTGTGCTCTTAGCTGGGAACTGAAAAATTATACATGCTATTCAGAATTAAACATGAGAGTTCCACACAGCAGGTGTACTTGATAACACAGCCTACTATATATAGTATACTGGATTCAATCAATACACGCTTACCTACAGCTCAGCATATAATTATCAGAGAAGCGATACGACCTGCTGACAACCTTCTCTGGTCCTATGTTCTGACATTCCAGTTTTAACCGAGTGAGAATAAAAAACACGCACAGACACAAACAGCAAACAAGGGCTCAATTAAAAAATCAACAACGTTGAACAGTGCTTCTTGGCTCCTTCTGCTCGATCGACAGAGGGTCTTCAATCTTTTTCTCTTGAATGGCGGCCGATTGCATAACAAATCCAATAGTAGGCCCATATGTATATGCGAAGACGGTAGGCCGAATAGGGTATTAGACGTTCGAAAGTGGTAAGTGTTGGAAATAATCAGCAGGAATGGATACTAGTATATACTGCTATATAATCCTGGCCATGTGATTGCATAAGTCGCTGGTCGTCTCATTTATTCACTTAACAGTTTCATGGCATGTTTGATTACAGAATTGTTACATTTCAATTTACATATATAATTATGACTTGATTTCGGCGGAATGTTACCGGATAAGCAATGATCCCCAAGGAAGAATCAAGGCAGACAGGTTAGGGAAAATGTTAATATGCATTATTTTATTTAGTTTAAAGTTCACATTAAAATAAAATGAAATATGCATGTACATGTACAGTAAAACCCCGCTAACTCGAATTTGAAGGGACCAGCGAAAACACTTCGACGAAGCGGGTTTTCGACGAATCGGGGTTTACGAATTTTGGTAACGTTATGATCTATGAGATGACGTTATGATAGCATATTGATCTCAAATTACGTTATGATAGCGTAATGACCTACCCTTGACCACTTTAAAGCTGCCAACACGTGAAAAAAAAAAAAAACAAAAACAAAAAAAAAAAAACAAACAAACAAAACAAAACATTTGTTTACGTTGTTTACTACAAAATATACAAAATCGGCCCAGAGAGGGGGATATTCTTTGTTCTTGCCGCCTTCGACCTCAGCACCCTGTCACCTCTACTCTCTCTATAATGCGCTTGAATCTTCTCAGAATTTTTTAACCAAGTTGACAGGGTCCTTGGTGGGATTCCAAACTTATCGGCGATGGCCTTTTCGCTGATCGCCAGGAACTTGGTCTCCAGGGTTACACATGTGATCTTTCGTTTAGTCGCCATTATCGCAGATATGTCTCGCAGAGATTCGTCGACAGACAGTCACAGACTGATTAATTTGTTGTGACGAATGATCGGGTTTTACTAGTATACTGATGGGCAGAGTTTGTTTATTATTGATGTTTCCCGCCTATTCAACATCAGAGGCTATACCGCTTTCTGTAATCGTCTTCATCAAAGACGCCTTCATGTGTTTTACTCCGATCGAAAATCCACTACATGCTCTCTCTTCTATTGTTAACCAAGCATCGTGAATGCGAGAGGTGACACGCGAGTCGAACTCTGTAAACGATTATCCAAAACAGTAAACAGAGTGGCGTTAATTGCAATTAGCGAAAGGGTTCTTTGATCTAAAAAAAAAAACTTCGACGAATACGATTCGATTTTGCTCAAGGGACCGAAAAATATGTTCGAGGAACAGGGTTTTTCGACGAAGCGGGGTTCGAGGAATCCGAGCAATCTGTAATGTTAAAGTATAAGGGAGTCGTCGGGACTTTGAAAACACTTCGACGAAGAGGGGTCTTCGAGTTATCCGTTTTCGAGTTAGCGGGGTTTTACTGTATAAAAAAAATAATTTAAAGCAATTATGCACTTGTATACCGCGATTGGCTTCGTTTCTACGCGGTTCATAAAGTTATTGTTCCCTGGTTATATTATTATTTGGGGTCGCCCAATTCTTTGTTAAAGTGCATCATTACTTACGGGATTCGTTTGAATCATAACGCTCACAAATTCGGTGTCTTGATATGGACACAAAATGGCAGACCGATAAATATCATAACGCTGTATGTAGCATTACCTAATGTACAGCCTCATAGTTATTAGCATCACACAGAGGCGTTTCCATCAGCATGTCCTTATGCACAGGGCGTCCTATAGATGTGATATATATAACCATCCACAGTGCGTACTGTAAAACTTACAAATTCAAAATGGACGCACACTCGTCAAGCAGCTTTGAGAGAAATGAGCGAATAAAGTATTATAGGGCAGTCATACTTGAATCATAATTGAATTGGTATGTTAAAATGTGTATTTGTATTGTTACACACCTTAATAACACTTTAAAATTGTATATAATTCCATTAAAACATTTAACCATGTGACTCGACAAACGGTACAGGTTCGGAAGTTCTATCTGCGCTTTGCTTCCTGTTGATAAGAACTTGCATGTTTTCACGTATATTGCCAGATTTGGCAGATTACATGAGTCTTTGCAGAAAAGGAACCATCTACTCGATTCACCTTGTACCCTGGGCACCCCTCCCATCACCAATTAATACATGTCGGGTGATCTTGCAAGGTAATCTTCTCCCCATGTTAAATTCCCATAAGACGGTGAGTTACATAAGCATATTATGATTATTACATGAATTATTGTAAAAAATTAAACATCCACTTGATCCACCTGGTATTCTATGTGGCCTTACAGCCTCCTGACCCCTCCCATCACCAATTAATACATGTAGAGTGATCTTGCAAGGTAATCTTCTCCCCATGTTAAATTCCCATAGGACGGTGGGTTACGTAAGCATATTGTGATTATTACATGTGTTCATGTAAAAAAATTAAACATCCACTTGATCCACCTGGTATTCTATGTGGCCTTACAGCCTCCTGACCCCTCCCATAACCAATTAATACATGTAGGGTGATCTTGCAAGGTAATCTTCTCCCCATGCTAATTTCCCATAGGACGGTGGGTTACGTAAGCATATTGTGATTATTACATGTGTTCATGTAAAAAAATTAAACATCCACTTGATCCACCTGGTATTCTATGTGGCCTTACAGCCTCCTGACCCCTCCCATCACCAATTAATACATGTAGGGTGATCTTGCAAGGTAATCTTCTCCCCATGTTAAATTCCCATAGGACGGTGGGTTACGTAAGCATATTATGATTATTACACGAGTTCATGTAAAAAAATTAAACATCCACTTGATCCACCTGGTATTCTAGGTGACCTTACAGCCTCCTGACCCCTCTCATCACCAATTAATACATGTAGGGTGATCTTGCAAGGTAATCTTCTCCCCATGTTAAATTCCCATAGGACGGTGGGTTACGTAAGCATATTATGATTATTACACGAGTTCATGTAAAAAAATTAAACATCCACTTGATCCACCTGGTATTCTAGGTGACCTTACAGCCTCCTGACCCCTCTCATCACCAATTAATACATGTAGGGTGATCTTGCAAGGTAATCTTCTCCCCATGAAAATTCCCATAGGACG
>KB311733.1:284294-302443 GCA_000328365.1 Capitella teleta | reverse complement strand
CTTTGGCTAAATCGCCATTCTGTGTTTACATCACATGATCATGTCATGTGACTTCTTCAACAACATTGTGGTCGCACATGTGTTTGTTTATGAACATTCTACAATAAAATACGTTCGAAAGCACATTAAATCGTTGTCACGAGAGTTTAATGTTAACTTCAAAGGTAACGATGAGAGAGAAGCCAATTCAGCGCTATGTTATCTGCCTGTTGCTGATTGTGAAGTAGATGACAGTGAAAACAAAGGAGAATATTCAGCATGGTCAGCTTCATCCAGAATCATAAGTCATAATTTTTATGACAGCTACAGTCATAACGTCAGGTGCCCAGGAAACGTGCTATTGTTTACATCTTCTGCGCATGCTCTCAACACAGGAAATTCACAACCCGAACGCTCTCGGCCGTTTGTTGTCGACAATAATATTTTTTAACTTTATTGTGTTTTAAGTAACTTGAACTCTTGTTACATCATCAGGTATTGGTAACACATAAGTTATACCCATTTCGGCCATCTCGGGTCATTCAATCGACGATCCCCTCTCAATAATAAACCACAATGTCCGCTATTGGGGCAACATTGCCAAACTGTAACTGATAATTCAGATCAGTTACACTTGTGGAATTAGACTTTTCTCATCTGTCATCCTGGCTTCGATCCTGCCTGTTGAATTTAGTTTTTGTTTATTGGGGCCCCGTTTAAAGCACTTGGCAGTCGCATGACTACTGAGGCCGCTCTGAATTCTTTTCCCAAAATTCCCAAAAGAGAGATGAGACCTCATCTTGATGCTAAGATCGGCCTTTAATACAGCTGATTGACAGATGCATACATGGAGGGTTGGAAATAAGACTCAACTACTCACCATTGGTGAGTAAAAAATTTCCTTGGCGAGTGAAAATATAAAGAATGGTCAAGAGATGGCGAGTAAAAATTTAGTTCTCCAAACAAAATGTTAAGGGTTAGAGCGATAGAATTTTTAGCAATCCCTAGTTTAAAAACTGAACCTTTTGAGCCCATGCAGGCGCATCTTAACATGCGGGCAAGTTTGAAGTAGTCGACGCCATGTTGAGTAGTTGACGGCCAGATCAGACGAGTTAATTGTGGTGCCGCTGTTGTTTTTACTACATTTACATCTTTTTAAAGTCATATCTTAGGTTTAGTATGTTATACAGGTAGTTCTGGTAAGTCCAATGCTCCAATATGTAGTTAACACTCAAGTTAACCTTTTTTTAAATTCTTTTGAAGATTTCTGTTAAAGGATTGATCAAAGAATAGGAGGCATCAACAAGTCCGTGCGTTTTCTTTTGTAATTTTCCTTCGTTGGCTGTTGTGGCTCACCTAATTCATAGTGGATGCGTGGCCATTACAACATACCAGCATAACTGATAACCCATTAGAGGGAAACACTTTTCTAGTGGCAGAGGGATGGTAATGAATGCTTTTGACGCATTGTAAATTAGATATAGGTGCGCTATGTGCCAGTACATGGTCACAGACGATTGACCTAAATTAAAATTTGTAGAGAAAGGGACATGGTATGTATCAAGTACGTTCATTAAAATAATACATGAAATTTTGTTCGTTTTATGCTATATTTCTGGCGAGTGAAAATAAGGAATGTTTACTCGCCATGTGGTGAGTTAACTATTTTGCTTATTTCGAGCCCTGCATACATGTATATATATATATATATTAAACTATAATTATATTCATGTCCCGGTATTTAAATTAGGGATGCTCAGATATGCGATGTCTGACAATCCGCTGAATCTGATGGAAATGATTATGATATACATATTTCAGGTAGTATCTGCTGATTCTGCTCGGTACTGTTCATGTTTGAATAGGAAATAATGTTCTTAATTTAACATCATTTGATAGTGAAAAATCGTATGTTATTTTTTTATTAGGCTAAGGGCCTACTCAACTCAGTTAAGATTATAGCATGTAGCCTTGAGAAGAAAAATAATATGATTGATAACAGCAACACTTCCATGATTGGAGTTCATGCCTTGCTAAGTTAAACAAGCGTTGATTAATTTTATGGCATAGTTTGCATGAGGACTCTTGTAGAATTTAACTGTCAAGAATGTCGTTAGAAATCACTGATGCATTCGCTCGCTGTATTGAAGAGTGATTGCGGATGCCGCTAGGACCAAACAGCGCAGCTAGATATGCGCAGCGCTGTGCTTGTAAAAAGCCGGGAAACCATTAATAGTACGTGGAAGCAAGGATCATAAATAACACCATGAACCACTGTTGATATAAAATTCGATTACATGCATGATTAATAGCTTTTTTTAGTTGTTCTTAATTATCAAGAGATTCCCAAAAACCTGCCTCGTCTCGTGAGATATTTTTTGAATAAAACTCAAAAGTTCGCAACCCTGTACGTACGTGCTGAAAATGTGCTAATTGATACGCAGGAGCATTGAGAACGCACTGCATTGGCATGGCTTTTGAAGAGCATATTTCAATTATTTCGCTTTTTTCAGTTTCACAGCTGTTTGTAGTTATTCATTTCCTTACAACTGCAAACATCAATTTTGTTGAATTCATATTCGATTCATGTTCGTATGCAATTAGTTTGTTCGCTCGATGAAGTCATAGAAAGTTCAACTTTTATCTTTTGAAGTTTATCAGAAGAAGTTTATCAACCGTGTAATCTGCATCGAAAAATATTATAATGTACACAGTCACCGCAGAGATATGCAATATCAAATAAATTAATTCCAAAATGCATGCTATACAAATGTGCTTCCAAATTAATGACGTAACGAAATGTTTCATTTTCGTGCTGTCTTCATTAAAAAAAATACATTAACACACAAGTTACATGTATACGACCCTCATCAATACACCTGTAGTATGAAGCCACAGCCGTAATTCGACATTCATTTCACATCAGATCACTGGATATTTGCCCTTACATTATCGAGTTGATTTTATTGTGCAATCGGATTAAATTGAAACGAGACAGCAATGATTTCAGTGCTGAACCAGCCCTCCCCCTCCGTGTACATATATTACGTAACTCGCCGGTAGCACAGCGCGCGATGCCCGCATCACGAGTGAAACGTGTCCGCTCATAATTATGCAATCGACGGTGGCTGTAATTCGAGCGTACAATGCGAGTGACTTTGATCAGAGTGCAACGATTGTGCTGCTGCATGTTGCTGCTGCATGTTGCTGCTGCATGTTGCTGCTGCATGTTGCTGCCTTTGAAGCCATCTCGCTGCACTTGCTTCTCTGCTTTCAATTTCGTCTTCGGATTTTGGTTTCATTCGCTGTTGTCCTGCTTGTTATGCCTTTAACTGAATTAATTAAAGTCATCAGTGTCATAACTGCATGTGCATTTTATTTATTATATTTCTGTGATGGAACTCTTTTTTTTTTAGTATACGTGTTCGGCGCTACCGGCGTTTACCTACTTGTACATGTACTTGTACTTGCAAGTTGTATCTATAGGAGACATGCAGCGAAGGCAGCCTGTGTGAAAGTTGCTCTGTTGATTTTGGCCGAATGCACTTATACTTAATTTTGTCTCGATGCTCTTCTTATTCTCTGCGTTAAACTAATTTATTTGATGTAATTTTCAACTGAAGGTGACGAATGAAGTTCCGGTAGCAGAAAGCCCAAATCACGCACCACGAGGTTTGTGTGAATATGCATGTATAGAAGTTAAATTTTCAAACCCTACCGCACTCTGCTCTCGTCGTTAAATCTGAAACAAAAGAAACTCCTGCATTTTTTTTAGAGGATCTTTGCTTCCTCATCACTACGTCACGGAGCTTAATATATCATAAGTTAGCTTTCTTTCCTCGCCGAATGACGAAAGAGCTACGTCATGATCTATTTATAGACGCTGCCTCGTGCTGGAGCTACGAGTATATCTGGCATCACTTGTGCTGTGTACTCGTGTGGCTCCAGGATACTGCTATCTCTTTGGGGAATTATTCACTTGTATTGGAAATACTGCCAGCTACCTCTTCAATTATTTCTGTTCGTACACTTTCTGTGTGGCCACTGTACTCGCCACATTACAAGCCGTACGTCTTGTTCTGTCATACTGTGTTCACTGGATTGTGTACATTTATGCTTAGTCACATATACGTCACGTCGTTGTGTGTGATGTATAGGTCATTGCCCTCTGAGAATCCTCTGTACTCGTATTGATCAAAATTGCGCTTATCGAAATCCTTATTGACAATTAATTGAATAGCTTATGGATTTGAGTTCTGTGTGTTTAATACAGTTTCTTTCTTCGTACAGGAGATGAGCGTTTAGTAATTGTGAGTCATGAGTAGTGCTGAAACTTCTTTGGATGCAGTCAGATTGAAAACGTACAAGAAACAGACAGAAGAAGCTCAGATTCGCTCAGAATCAGAGGAGAGTGACGATGATCCTGGCTCTGTGACCATCGTCATTTCTGAACCAGTCACGAGACAGAAGAAGCGAATCTCCAGACGGCCGTCAATGAAAAAGTTTTCGTCCATTGAAGACACAGGACGGAAAGAAATGAATCTGTCTTTCTGTGGATGTGGTTTCCTCGGACTTTACCACCTGGGAGTGGCCAAGACCCTCGTGCAAAAGGGTCGGCCGCTCTTTGAGAAGGTTGACCGCTTCTGTGGGGCATCTGCCGGGTCCCTGATCGCGGCTCTGTTGGCCACAAAGGGACCGGATGAAGAGGTTCTGCAGGTAACGCCAGTATGCCCTGTTATTATATTACGATTGATGTAGTTGGGTGTAGGTCTATCTGAGATCTAAACATGTGCAGTGGTCAAAGGTAGTTAAACAAAGACCTTACATATCAAAACAGCCAGCTCGTGGTCTCTGCCTGTTTATCATTACATCATAACTCAACATCGCCAAATTGAGGTTGTCACAAGGCATTGCTGTTACTTAATCCTCTAGGATTAATAATAACGAGCGAGGGAATTACGCGAGCTGGCGGTCTTTGTAAAAAATATACACTGATTGTTATAAGATTTTTATTTTTATTTTTTTTATTCCTTTTTTTTTCCAGCTCCATTCATGAATAATGAGGTCAATAACCATTTTAATTTTTCATCATTGGGAATCTACTGATTATTAATTGTTGATCAATTTCAATATCGTTAATTGTAGTCAAAATTTGAAAACATCTGTCACATTTATCATTGCAAGAGCGATCATGAATTCATGATCAGGTCATTGACCAATAAACTGAATGACCTATCGAAAAGCATCGACTGACCATTGAAATATTGTCTCTTTCAGCAATCCATTGATTTCTGTTACAACTTAGCGGCAGATGTTCGTAAAGTTCGCTTCAAGAGCCTCAACCCAAAGGTGTCTCTTCTGGATCCCCTGGAGGAATTCCTGCTCCAGGCACTTCCCCCCGATGCTCACCAACTGGCTTCGGGAAAACTCTTTGTGTCCGTGACCAGAAAGAAGAAGAATTCGATCGTATCCGAATTCCAAAGTAGAGATGAACTCATCAAGGTAAAGCGTTCATTTCTAAAGTGAAGCAATGTTGATCATTTCTCTCCGCAGTACTTGTTAGCAAGCAGTTACATTCCACGCATCACTGGCAAAGAACCGATTTACATTCATGACAGGGTGATTTTCATATCTTTTCACTCTGTATCAATTTTGCTATTGTCACAGTAATTTACGTATTTTTTCTACAGTAATTAATGTTTGATTTTTGTGCAGCGTTTTCTCGATGGAGGCATGACCAACAACCTGCCCATTCCGATGGACGGTCGCACTGTGACGGTCTCTCCTTTCGCTGGTCGTCAGGACATCTGTCCCCCTGACGCCAGTCGCAAACCCATGCACATGAATCTGGCCAAACAGCGATTCAGAGTCAACTTGAAGAACATGCGGAGAGCGTATCACGCGTTCCTCCCGCCCAAGAAAGAAAAGATGGACAAGTACTTCAACCAAGGGGTCCGTGATGCGGAGGCGTTTCTCATTCGCGAGGGATACATTGAGGAGAAGCAGGAGGCTCCTCTTCCCGCGGAGGAACAGGGCGCGGCCAAAGGGCAGTGAAATAACACGTGGCTATTTTTCGAGGATTTCCTTGTTGCCTGCAGATTTTTCCGGCATTTTTTTCAGTCCCTGAAAATTCAGTTGTTGTGCATTGTTAGAATTATACTGTTGCTCAAAGTTAATATATAAAAAAGAAATATTGTGGTAATTTTCTTTTTCTTTGTTTTTTTCCCTTTTGTTTGGTCAGTTTTCAGCAGGGAGTTAATCTAATCATGATCTCATATTGATTAATTAATTGTTAACTACTGGGTATTATTAATTATGTATGCTGTATGGTGTTGTTCTTTTTTTGTTTCTGTTTCAATTTCATTTATGCAAATTTATTCATTTTGTTTGTCTTAGTTTTTTTTTCCGTTCCTTTCATTCTTGCAGATTTTATTAATTTTATTATTATTTTTTATTTCTATTTTTTCATTTAGTTTTTTGAAATAAAGTATTTTTCTTTGTGGATTCTGGCTTCATAATTATATTTGATGAGAGCTTGAAATCAATATGAGCAAATAAACAAGCTACATACTTCTCTCATGTTCCTTACAAGACAATGCAGTTCATACAGTCTGAAGGTATTATGTAAAGCAATTATGTAATATTTTCAACCTGCTTATAATTATAGAACATTTTATGATTTATATGGGTCATGCTAACTGGTAACTTATGTTTTTTTTTTTTTTTTTTTTACTCATTTTAATCTTGTGGAGCACTCGTGATAAATTTAAATGTGTCATTAAGAACACGTGTGAAGATTCTCAAAGGTATTTATAAATAAGTGCACATTCAGAACTTTCTCACTTCATTCAGTAATCAAGATGTTAGGTGAGTTATTCAACTCTAGCTTGAGCATAATTCGATTGTACAGTTCTGTGGCAGAACAGAAGCCCAGCACCGGGGTTTACCTCTACTCTTATCGATAAATCCCAAGGGTTCTTAATCCTGCATACTACCATAGGCAGTAGTACGCAGCGCACGGCCTTGTTACGCAGTTGCACGGGCAGCATTGCAGAAGTCACATCATCATTGCAATGATCAGTACAGAATTGCAGTCAGGTTCTCCGTCTGCAATTCTTCCTAATCGACTGAGCTAATCGGTGCCTCTGCTTCCAATGCATCAACCTTTATCGTTATAGTTATAGATAAAATTGAAAATACAATAATCAATATTTAGAAATTTTGATATATTTTCTGGTGAATGTGAAATAGGAATTTACATTTCAAAGGAAGGACATCCGTGCTGCTGACCGCCGTCCTGTTTTGCTGCGTCTTCAGTGATCTGACCACAGGTGAGGAAGGTTGTGAATGATTTATGATATAGTTATACACAACACTCTCTACATGCATTAACATGGCAGTGATAAAATAGAACATCGCATGGGCTCATCTTCTCCTGAAATGTCTGAAAATGAACTGAAATCATGGCAATTCAATGCCAATTTAAACGAGTAATTAAGACCAAAACTATCTGCATATTACATGTACACCGTAATATTTATTTGGGATGAAAGATGTCGAGATTGAACTATTATGATATTTTATTATTTCACGTGCAGCCCAAGACCCGAATGTGCTGCGAGTGATCACAATCGGAGACTGGGGAGAGGTGCTCTTCAGAGGCCAAGCGCTGGTTGCGGAGCAGATGGCCAGGTGGTCCGGAGAGAACGACCCTGAGTTCATCCTAGGGTTGGGCGACAACATCTACCAGTGGGGAATATTCTCCGTGGACGACCCTCAGTTGGATCGCAAATGGAGGGACGTCTATCAGAAGAACCACACGGAACTAGCGGATTTGCAATGGCGTCTGATTCACGGTAACCATGACCTCGGATTTGACAACGGAGAGGAATGGAACCAGGTAAGCAGACGTCGTAATTAACACCTTTAATTAGTATCAATTCAAGGTGTGGTTGACTGACATCGAACCATTGTGGTACTTTCCTCATCTTTGGTGGGATTTCGTTGTGGAGAAGGACGACTTCAGTGTCCATTTCTTCATGATTGACACCGAATCAATGCGATCTGACACCAACAACCACACTGACATGTGGCCGTGGTTGGACAACGCTCTATCGACCTCAGACGCTGACTGGAAGATCGTCGTCGGCCACAGGGATCTGTACGCGGTCGGAAGCAAAGGACCGGTGAACTCTCGCCTGTATGAGCAGCTCCTGCCGGTCATGGAACAGTATGGTGTGGATGTCTATCTGTGCGGCCATGACCACAACCTGCAGCATATCAGGGCGATTGATAAGGTGCCTGGAGATGTCGATTTCGTCGTGAACGGAGCGGGAGGAGCGCTGTGGTACGCGTTCACTGAAGAGAAGGAGGTTGTGTTGCGGGAGGAATATTCCATGGAGGTGGCTTTCTTTGAGATGACCTGGGGATTTGCACCGCTGATTATCACTAAAGACGAGCTGAGATTCGATTTCATCAACGATGAAGGAGAGCTCATCTACAGCTTCAGCAGGACTCGCGATGACCAAGCACCGCGTTAAGATATAATTATAGCCAAGCGTTGAAGCTTGATGGAAAGATGATTCGTTATAGTGGTTAATAAAGTGCAAGTTGAAAGGGCTACGAAAGTTTATGTCAAACATTTAATCGGAATCCGAAGAGACGTAGTGAAACCTTGGTTGTTACCCGGTATATTTATACATGTACATGTATTGAACAGTCCAAAGTACACCTGTGGATTTCACCATGTTTACTCTGGAGTACATATACTTGGCATGGAGTAGGCTTATAAATCAACAGCTTAAGGCCTTTTGTGTAACCATCATCTCCATAAGCACACGTTGCAGTCAACATGGGTTCGCGTATATTGAATATAACCCTATACATAATATTGCCTTCCCAGGTGTGCAATTGGAGTGTGCAATCAATCAGAGATGTATCCAGTCATCATGACATTCGCATACAGATGTATATTGAATATATAGGCAATGATGCACGTACGACAAGACTGATAGCTGGAATAGTGAATACATAAGTGGGCATTATGTCATGTGCAGACAATAATACAATGCGACGCTAAACACAGGGCGTGGCTGCCTCGATCGGCGATGCACTTGCAGCGGCAACGACGTCGAACATGCCGCCAACGGCTGATAAGGCGCTCGCCTGGAAGCCCGTAATTAGCGCGGGGGCCGAATGGGTTAACGGAAGTTGATCGTTGTTGGCACTTGGGTTTGTGAAGTATTAGTAACTTCATGGCATTCATCCCATGAGTGAGTGCGCACTCGTGTGTAATCATAACGCACTCTCTGGTTATCACAACGGCTTGCCAATAAAGAAGATATTATAAATATACTATAGCTTACAGTAACTCCGCATGGGGCGCTCTGTAGGATGCTGGAATCAGGCGAATTAGCCAGTTGAAGATATTATAGAATGTTCTTGGTTGCCCAGAGAATGCAGAACATTTCAAGTTCTCCGGGTTGAAAATCAAATCATAACGCAGCACATATTCGAGCGAGTACCCCTTTTTATCGCTCTTTTTTGGTTGGCGTCTGCGGAATCTATGATATCACTTCGTGATTGGACAGACCAACAACTTTCTTGAAGTTTCTTCCAATCAGAATCGTCAAATTTATGCCAATGCGCCTGCGCATTGTTACACCCATTGATCTAAACCAGTTTAGGTCAATAGTTACGCCACAGCGGGTCCGACGCAACAACAAAATAGAGCGAAATAGAGCTCCCTATTATCGCCCATTACATGGTGCGATCGTGTATATCCGAAGAGAAGTTTTTAGCACTTCAAACGCATCAAATTGATAATCGTATGGTAAATAATAATTATAATTATTAAATTATAATTATGGTATACCAAACACGGATCTGCAAATCATTTCATTACACGTTATGACTTTAGCATCAGTGAGTGAGTGAGTGATGGGGTTTTGCCGCTCCACCCAATCCGATCGGATGATACGGGCGCCAGAACAGAAAGCCCGGGACCGGGATTTCCCCCTACTCTTATCGATAATTCCCAAGGGTTCTTTATCCTGCATACCACCATAGACAGTAGTACACAGAGCCCGGCCTTGTTACACAGTTAGGCGGCACTGCAGAGTCACCGAAGAATTACAATTATAACGGATTACAATTATAATTCACAATCATAACGCCCGTGGCCTGATCGGACACCCACGGTCGGCATTGGATTGTAGTCAGCGGTTTAACCCACCGAAACTATTAGCATCAGAAATGAGGATATATTTACCCTTTTCAAACCAAAATTTAATTCTATTGGTGACGTTTTTATGTTTTACGAATCGGGAATCGGAATAGATTCATGTTATTACATAATTTTTATATGTTACAGTTATCTCAATATATCTCAGTTGTTATGCAAATTGTTGCATTGACATTTACACAGCATACTCCTAGCATGTACATCTTACTAAAACCGGAGTTTCAATTAATTAGCTCTAATTTCAAGGTCTTGATGGTAACTAATGCAATTAATTGCATGAATTATTCATTATTATTATAATCTTTTTTCTTCTTCTTCTTTTTTTTTTTTTTTTTTTTTTTTCTCAGTAGAGTGCTTCCGTGCGCTGTCGATTTTTAGGCGAACGATATCAACAGCCTATAATTTTAGCCTCATCAACCCCATTCATACATGAGATGATTTAGAGATGCAAGATGTGGTGAGAGGCACCAGTCTCATGCATCAATTAGACTTGGAGGTGACATTGAATTTGCACAGAGATAGTTTTTCCTCTACGATTCGAAATATATCCGAAAATTACGTGCTACACTGGATCATTCCTTGAGAGTAATACCTATTCAACATTTTGGGCACAATAACAGTGATAAAAATAGATTCTATATAGAAGATACCTTTAAGAAACACACTTAATCCGTTGTTTGTTTGTTTTTGTTTTTGTTTTTTTTTTTTTTTTTTTTTTGTTTTTTTTTTTTCCTCCCCATGATCTTTCACGTGTCCACAACGAATGCTGCGGAGATGGTCAAAACACTTAAAAGCAATTACAAAGATAAATGCAAAGCTTTGTAAACGCCGCCGATTTGAAATAATCATCCGTGGATTTTTTTGGTGGATTTCTTTCCTTTATAGCGGAAATGTTCAAAAGGACAATAGATTTCTTAACTCCGGCGTCAACTTCTGCGAACTCAAACTCCAAATCGGCGAGCGGTGTCAGTGAGTGCATGGACGATGGTAGTCTATTTCAATAAGCATACAAATGAATTCTATTGTGCCTGGTTACTGTATTTCCTGCTGACGTTATTATTATTACATGTATATCATGAATCGGCGTCGCTTCGAATCGTCATAGCACTAGATGTAACACAGTGATTGTACATGTATATAATTAGTATATATCTCTGACATTTTCATCCATGTTAAATTTTTTCATGTAAGCACATATACAGAATGGGCCAAAAGTAGTCTATCTATTCCATGTTATAAACAAAACTTTAAAATTTGCTAAAATTATCCATTATTAAAAAACATTAAAGCCTGATATGGATTGACTAGGTTATTATGCACCCATTTATACAAAGAAATCGAATTAAACGCTAATAATATTTTGAATGAGGGAGGAACATTTAAATGCGAGTGGTAAGTAATCGCGAAGAGCTTCTGTGCGCGTAATCAGGTGTGCGAAAACCCAAGATAAATAGCCGAAATATCATAGCACATTTCCATCAAATGTAAGAAATGATTTGCAGATCCGTTTTTGGTATACCAGCATGGCTTATATCCATTTCTATTCATAAAATGCTTTCACTTAACGCCAACCTTTTAGTCCAAATACTTGCTTAAAGTTTGTAGCTAGCTTATTACGCGGTACGACTATCGAGAAAACGCTCGACGGATACATGCATTTGGTCGGCGGAGGCGCGCTATCTCTCTATTCTACCATTGTCTAACGAGCAGACGACGCCACAGCACATTTATGAAATGGACCATTCGAAGCGAAGGTTCATCTCATTATAATCACGATCTGTTTCTACAGTTCTCGTGGTTCCACGAGGCCCTCTATTCTGAGTAATCTGAATCTAGAGGGTTGGAGAAGTGCGTTATGATTAGCCGCGAAATTCGCGAATTCGAGGGTGTCGACCTTTCCATGTGATACATATAATTATAATATACATAGTAATACATTCGTGTTGTTTTTAAATTGAATATTATTACACTATTCGTATAGAACTTAACTATCTATATAAATGCATATCGTTTATCGTTTGTGTTCACTATCACACAATGCTATCTATAGTTGTCGCAAACCGAGGATTTGAGTCTAGATTTAATCTGTTCATGAAATAACATAAGAAAACACCGCGAACGAATTTCCCAATTGGATCGTGACTATGATCGGCTTTTTCCCACGGATTTGTGCACCTAAGTAATGTAATCAAGTTTCGTTTGTGTAATTATTGGTCGTAAAATTCACTCGGTCGATCGAACCCGGCTTCCTATCATCTTCCGTGAAGACGTATGCTATGATAATTTTATGACACCCCAACACGAACGTTGCCGTGTTGGCTGTCAGGAGCAATTTGTCATGTACGCGGTCTGGTGATTAAGGAGGATGGGGTTGGCCTGATAGGGAAAACGGTCACGTGCATTCGTGATTAGGTCAATGAGCGCAATCGCAGAAAAAACGCAAGCTACTGCGACAATAATTAAGACGCAGAGCATGTTAGGTCGATATGCGTACATACTGCTATGGTATAATATTATACCGTAGTGAATGTACCGACATGTTCATTACATGCACCGACATTTTACTTCATTTATAGACTGATGTAATTATCTAGGCCCTACTTGTGCAAATGACTACATATATGTATACATGATGCTACCATATATACTACCAATGCAAGAGGGTCGTGGACCCGTGGTGGGCCTTCATGTAGTAGAAATGCGTGCGTTATGATCGAGGCCTCACCTGCCCCTATCTGCCATTCATGAAGAGTCGACAGATCACATGACACGTGACGTCACAGCATAATCATGGCGACCGAGCGAATATGGATCGACTCACCTCTTCGCCTTATTTAGCTCTACGGAGTGGTCGATAATACAAGATCCATCTGCTTAACACCGTTTGAATAGGTATTCGCGGCAATCGCTGATGTGTCGACCTACCTCGCGTGTTGTTTGTGCTTCTCGTTTGCCTGGCATTGGGACATTTTGTGCTGACAGTCGATTGACAGTTCCATCCTGCTACCTACCTTCGCTCTCCGCCGCTCAGGTGTGTAAGGTGAAAAGTGTCCTTTGAGAACACTGAGATCTGAGTCACACGCGGAATAACTGCTTTGATGTAATTCCATTCATATCGACTGAATTGAAACACGAATTATGGAATGCGCACAGCTCAGGTATGTTTACACACCTTTTCGATTAAATTAAAACACGGTTATTTTTCTTATTTGGTTTATGATAATGATGGTGTAATAAAATCCAGCTTTTCAAATTGTCACATTCTTTCACAATAATTGTTTTGCCCTCATTGAATGATCTTATATTTAAGCATTTAATTAGATGCGTACATTCTGGTTAACACGTGCTATATAACTGCTGTTTAATATCCTTTAGCCTATACCAGTATATGCATGTGGGGTGAATTTTTATATGAAGAATATGAAAAACCAGGGCTATTGAATGTGTCTCTGCTTCGGTCATATTGTGGTGATTGACCTCACTATTATGTAATACAGACACAATAGGGCTTTCCATTTGAATTTATGATATTTATAGGATTCGATGATGATCACCAAATATGGAGAAAAAAAATCTAGATTTTTTACCCTTTTTTGACACTCGATCGTTCACGTTATGTGGGAAATTTATGCGAGTGTGTTGTACGCGCAACTGCAATAGCATCATAGGATATCAACGTTTGAAAGCACTGTACCTGTAAATCGGACACACAGGGAGTCTTACCAGTGGGCTCTGGTTACATGGAATGCCTATGCAGCCTTCTATACAGTATGAGTATATAATAATATATATGGACAGTAAGCATTCACTGCATTGAGTTTGGTCCATATATGCTCGCTCACTGCTAAGACCCCCTGTGATCGGACAGGATACCTTGCTGGCGTTGAATTGGGTTTTTTTTACCTTCACTTGAAATGCAAAACTATTCTCATGCATGGTGCAATTAAATTCCAACCCGTGCATTTAATGATGGATTATAATATGTATAATTGTTATTATTATACTAATTATGTTAACTTGTAAAGACACGTTTCATATACATTGTACTTATGATTAATGAGTTATGAATAGCCGCAAGATAACACAATTGATCTGGGTTAATGAATAACGAACGTAATTTATGACTCAACTTCACAGAAATGTATGTGATATGTATTGAATCCAGGCTTCTGCTATCGTACCATTTATGTACACGTTGTTAGACTGGGTACAATTGGAAAGGTATTTATGAGATAATCCGATGAGACCAACAGATCAATAGATAAAGGTAGATAATGTGATTAAAGGAACTCATAAGTGTCACAAGACCAGAGATAGCTATGATCTACATATTATAAAATATAAAATATTACCAATCTTTATCTATTACGGTGCATATAATAAGCATGCAGATTATATTTCCAAGACATGACGAGAACAGCATGAGAACAAGAACATCCGTCTGTAATTCAACCCTCCTGTTGTGCAATATAGATTCTTTTCTTTTGTGCTCTATTCATCTTACATTTGTTCTGTTCGTGCCGACAACCTTGGTGCTTCTTATATACGGAGTACTTCTAATCCATTGCCGGTACAAATGCTGTTGCTAAGGGTAACGACACTCATGTCAATGCACGAGATAACGGAGAGGGCGTGATGGTCGAAATAAACCAGAATTGGCAATGCTCTCTCTGTAACAATTATTATTAGGGCTTCGGGTTTCCTGATTGCACCTTTTCATTATCATTCCTAGAATAATTTTCTGATCAGCGGAATAACATCTGTTGCATATTGCACTAAACTGGTATCTCCTCCGGAAGTGGCGGATCCTTGACGAAGGACGCCGCCTCATAAGCTTTCACCTTGTGACGCTAATTGATCTGATCCTCAGGTTCGTCTCTCGAGGCCAATGACGAGACGCCATACGCAACTGACGTCATAACCGTCGGACGTCATAACACTCTCACCATGAAGCTCTTTCGATCAAGGAAGAAATTTACAATTTCGGAGCCAGAGCCGACCTATAAAGTCCGTTACCTTGGCAACGTACAAACTGCCTTGATGAAAGGTGACGGCTGCGTGGACAAACCGACCACTGTCCTCTGGAACAACTACCTGAAAACTGCCAGCGCTGGTCTGGATATGTCGCTGACTATCTGCGCGTCCGGCCTGAAGGCGCTCACCCACGAACAAGGCTTGACCGAGTATCGTGCTCACCGTATATCCTACTGCATTGCCCACCCGAAGTTTCCGAAACTTTTCGTCTGGGTGTATCGACATGAAGGGAAGCGAATGAAGGTCGAACTTCGGTGTCACGCTGTGTTGTGTCGCAAGGAGGCCGTGGCGAAAGCCATGGCCGTGCAACTGCACGATAAACTCACCGTTGCGCTCAGTGAGTTCATGCGCGAGAAAAGTCGGCGGCAGACCTCGCGACTGGCCCTGCAGCGACACAACAGTCTTCCCAATTCCATCTCGAACAGCTCAGGTCTCCCGACCAGGAACAAATTCTTGACCCTTGGTCAGAACTTTAAGCCTTCTGTTCAGCGGTCTCCGGGGGCACCCAAGTTGGGTTCAATCAACGAAGACAAAGAACCGGCGGCAGTGGATGATCACGCACCGGGGAGGAGGTTCAATAGCCTCATGGTTGAAGCGCTGTTGGAGGAGGATGAGGAGGAGGATGAAGAGGAGGAGGAGGAGGAAGAGTTAGACGAGGAGACTAGAGAGGAGTCGGATTCGCCGATCTCTCGAGGGAGCGCCAGCAGTACCCCCAGGTGAGTTATGCTTATCTCGCACTACATTGCGAGGCATATTCATTATCTGATAACCATGTTGAGCTGGGTCGATTGACTCCTGCTGCGCTCAGCTTATCAGAAAGTCAAGTTTCGAGTGTGCCTCTTCGAGAAGCTCGACGGAGGAGCCCTTACGCCATCGGGAACCATTGCGACCTGATCTCGATGACTAGAGTTGATGACTGGGTGCGGTAACTGGGGTCAATGAACGATTGACTGAATGAATGAAAGACTGAACGGAGGACGAACTGACCGACTGACTGATGAATCCGTTAATTAGGCAATTAATTGCCGGATGTTGGCCCTAAAACTCGCCAACAGTTGGTGATAATTGTCTCTCTGAGTTGCATATTGCCACACGTTCGATGTTCTCTTTGTTGATATCCAAATAGGAACTGTGATCTCTGACCATAAATACTTCATTGCGTCGTATTTCAGCGCATTCCTCTATGAGGCTACTCACGATGTTGTCAAACCACTCAGATATCTTGATAACCTTGAAGTTCCAAGCACTTTTTCCCCTCTCCAAATGTTGACCTAGCGAACAAATGTCGGTTATTGTGTCGGAATGCGCTTGGCTTTACCCAGTACTCTACTCAAGCTAATAATATTCTCGACAATTCTGAGCATTGTGACTTTTCGGGGTATTTGTCGTGATATTACTGACATGGCTATACGCAATGATCGTCGCCTTCCACGCGTTTTATCTTTTGATTTTGACCTTGTCTGAGTGTATTCTTGATTTCTATCATTATTTTTATGGTTATTTTTATGAGTTAAACGTCTGCGGGTTCGAGGGGTATATACATTACACGGCCTTTTACATGTTACTTTAATGTTTTAATATTTGGCTGATTTAAGTCTTGTCACCTCAAAGACTGGTTCAACCAGACTGTGTTGTGAAGGCGAGAGATAATTCGTTCTAATTCTTCGGTGACTAAATTGCATAACAAGGCCAGACGCTGTGCGTCTATGTTGGTATGGAAGCATGCGAGACATAAAGGTTTCTTGGGATCTATGGAAAAGAGAGTAAGGGGAAGGGAAAAAGAGTAAGGGCTCAGACTGCTCGGTCCCTGGTTTCTGCTCAAGCGCTAATTGGCATGCATTGCTGAACCACCTTACAATTATCTAGCTCCGTTATACTAGCGTTAGAATTTCGTGGTGCGAGTTTAATGGCGTGTAATAAAACCTTTTAAGCTGTAAGTATATACGTATAGGTAATTACTTAAACATGTATGCCTACATGTCAGTGTCGTTTTAAAATACGCCGCATATCAAACACTTATTGTTATGTGCTATATACTGGATTATATACTGGGCTATGATGACTATGTACATGCATTAGACTGTGAGCGAATTGGGGAATTATACTTAATTAGGGAATTTTTACAATTACAAAGCTTTGTTTATTGATGGCCCATTGTTACACAGAGCGAAGTTAATGACACCCATGCATAGTGCACATGTGTTGCGGCCATGATGTCAGCTCTATAGCTGTGCCAAGTGGGTCGATGGCACCGCGCCAAAAGAGTGCGTTATGATCGCGAAATGAGGTCACGGCCGATTAACCTGTTTTATGTCACTTTTATGACGTATTTTGTACTGATTCATGGCCATTTTAAGCTGGTGGTGTTGTATGTGTAGTCAGCGTTAGTGATTTATTTACAGCATGAACTGTACCACTTCACGTGTAGTATATATGCCATATGAATATTTAATGCGGACATCCAAGCCGAAGAAAAAGCGCACCAAAGTAAGAGGCTCTCCTGCAACCAATGGCTCCGCCTTACGGGTTCATTGGAGGCTTACATTATAGAAATACATGTAGATGCATTTCGGGGTCGCGTGTATATATATCTGTCCTGGGGTACAACCAACCACACCCTCTTCCGGTGCCATTTACCTGTCATTCCTGACAATCTTCCCATAGTTATGTTAGTTACGACCTCATGCATTCACGGATGACACCGTTTTAGCCATGGGGCCAATACGTCATATATTTCCATGCACCGATCGCGGTGCTTAGCTTCGTGGCTCACGTACGTATGTGTATTATAACTTATTTACAAGCCTCTTTCTTCCGTAACTTTGATTCTTCGAACGGGGCTGTTGGCCTGTGGTCATTTTGCCTTTTGGTTATGAAANCTGCGGTCAATGCG
>KB311733.1:246489-257884 GCA_000328365.1 Capitella teleta | reverse complement strand
ATTTGACTCAGTGAACATTCTTAGAGTGAATAACTGTACTTACTTTGAGGTCAAAGGTCTCTCCGCTTGTTGCTGAGGGGAGTTCGTAAACATTGACCACACCATCCTCTCCACCAATGATCAACCGGCATTTCAGTTGCCTGGAGAAGATGGAAAATGTTTTATTCTGGCCTTTAAACAACCGTGATTTCTTCAATGGTCTCATGGTGGATTATTAAAGATCAACCATTATGCCCGAGATAACGCCAAATTCATGAAATATACACCCTAATTATTCATTCCAATGCAAAATAATAATTACCTGTTATCATTTACATGGTGCAAAAGAGACACAAACAGCGTATATGCAATGAACCGCTTAGCTCGGAAGAGTTTAATTTATGCTTTGGTGATTTTTATCATCATGTCATTACAGCAGATTAGATCACTAGAAGCTCTAAATAAGCATGCATTCACAGTGGCGATATCGCAAAATCAGCGGCTTCAAAACAAATAATCTATTTTTATATTTCTTGAACATTCGTAAAATCTCTGTTTTGAGAAGTTTAGAAATCGAGGATAAATATCAAGCATAGGCCTAATGCTTACCAAATTGGGTCTTCTCATTTCAATTATTGAATAAAAATATCAAATCAATATTATATTATATTTATAATTATAATTAATAATTATGCATATATAAATTATTAATAGTCTTTCAATGCTACTTGTATACTTGAGTCGACCACTACCCGAAAGCCAGGAATGGAATTGAATCATTCGGTTGTTATCATCTTGCAGAGGTGGCTGTTCATGTTTTGAGCACACCCGCTTTATCTTCAAACACTAGGCCCGATGCCAAGCTACTTCCAAACGGCTTCTAGTTTGTGTATTCTAAGCAGTGTAGTTCAATGGATCGCAACGACAAACGCTCTCTATAGAGTGAATTCGAACTGTAATACTAATTTTGACAAACGCTCTCTATAGAGTGAATTCGAACTGTAATACTAATTTTGGCAAACGGATGTTTCGGGCACACTTATAAGTTATAAGTTGTAAGTTACCTGGTAATGCTGGTTACGGCTCACATTACCATGCCGTATGCGTGAATTTAGCATTTGAAAATGTCGTATTATCGCTCATTGGAATTTAGCATCTAACAGCGATATAAAAGAGTTAAGACCATATAAACAGCACTCCACGCTAATATGAAGCTTCCCAATTCACCTAAATAAACAAGAAACTTTCAGGGAACAGAATTTCTCGCTTAATTCTGCTTTCCACAAACAAGTCACCGCTCCTTTCCCGAACATCATGATCACTAGCGAAGTGCGTTATGATCAAAAGCTGAATCTCGTTAAAAAAAATGTCCCCACATTTGAGTAAAATCATAACGCAACCACTGTCGCCGTGCGACTTACGTTGTGATCTGTTCAATGGTACATTTCAGGCCAATTCGATTTTGGCGTTCAAACAATCCCTCAATCTAATAATCCACCAATCCATTGTCGAGCTGTCAATCAACTTCCATGTATTTTCCTCCTCTTTAACTGTAGTGTTTTCTTCATACTGTATGTACGACCACTTCCGTAGATAGATAGCAAGCCTGCATAATGCAAATTGTGCAAACAAGTCTTAGCAGACGAACTGCCGAACGTTCGATTGTCAAAGCGCCTTGATCAAGTTCTACTACACAAATGTATACAAACAATAGGGCCTCCAACACACTCCCTCGTCCCTTAACCGGGGTCGTCGGGAAGCTGAGGGCCGCAAGTTTGGAGACCCTCCTCCACGCCTCCATCTCTGCTCTCGGCGGCTCTTGTTATTACACCCAGGCTGCCCTCCATCCAATCTGTCACGTTGTCATCCTAAGCTTCCCTTTGGTGCCCTCTTCTTCTCCTCCCCTCGACAGAGGCACACATAATTGCCCTGCATGATCTTTGAGAGACTGTCGTGTCTGGGGGTATGGCCAAACTACGCCAGCTTCCTCCTCTTTATAGTCGCCAGCAATGTTTCTGTGGACCAGCCAATCTCCTAACCTCGTCTTCACATACTCGTTCGTAGCCTGTCTCTGTATGAAATACGAAGGAGCTTCCTGAAGCTCTTCTTTTCGAAGATTCTGACTCTCATCTCGTCTTCGGCTTCCATCGTCCAGTTTTCACAGCCGTTTAGCAGGATGTTACTATAGGCTTATATAGTTGGAGCTTGGTTTTAAAGCTGTTGTTACTTTGCCAGACTCGTTGCAGTCTGGCCTTTGCTGCCGTTGCTGCTCCAACGCTTAACCGGACCTCTCTTCCACTACTGCCGTTCTTGGTCAGTACTGCCCCCATCAGATCCTTGAATTACTTTACTTCTTTCAGGAGTACGCCGTCCATCATAATGCTCTTCTGGGTTTCGTCACTGCTGTTCACCGTGATCTTCGATTTCTCCTTGCTAACCTCCATGCCAAATGCGGATGCGCTTTATACAAGTGTGTCGGTTAGGTCCTGTATAGTTCTGTGTTTCTGCCTGCGAGTAGATCGATGTCATCAGCACAACGTATGTCACTGACTACTCTGCCGCCGATTGAGATGGAACTCTGGTGGTTCTTAAATGTGTTTTGCATAATTCTCTCAAGGAATGCATTGAACAACATGGGCGATAGCAGACAGCCTTACCTGACTACGACTGTTGCTTTGATAGCAGGGCCTCCACATCGATATTCATATGCATTATGTATTTCACACAGAATGCACTGAAACGTGCAAACATATGACCATGATTGATGAAGTCAGGCCATTTTTTTTTTTTTTTTTTTTTATTATTTTTTTTATTTTATTATTTTTTTTGTGATTGTGTGTAGAAATAACCTAGTTATTATTAGGATACAGTAGTATGTAATATGTATGCTTTGCAACGACTGTGTTCATCAACCGCTTACAGCATGTACCAGCCTACCATATACATGCGTCTGTACATTTTGCACTACTGCATATACATGGAGTTAATAGCATGCCGACTCATTACGCAATACTGGTTGACAACATCTGATAACTGCATACATCATGGAAATAATTTTAGTCACTACTGAGAGCTTGGAATATAAAGTGTGTAATATATTTAGGGGTTTATAATTACATGTACAATTAAGGGCACTTTCTCCGAGCTTCTTGGGCGTGGTCAAATTATCATTTACCCAGCGCAACCGCATTCCGTGTTTGTACGCATCAGTTCGAAATTTTCGTGCATGCAAATATACTCGATTTCCATTAATCGGACTTCGTTGTCCTCCACATACCATTCAGTACCTATGAGAACTGAAGTTTATTCACCACACCAAGGTCAACGGGTGCAACAAATGAATTAGTCAGAACAGAGGCAATTGTTTGGCAGGCCTAGCTTGCAACGCACTCAATGGTTGAATGCCATCATGCAGTGGCTATATTTAAGCGTCGCATTTGTACATACGGGTAACCAAAGACCTCTCTATTGACCTCTCTATTGACCTTCAAAGACCTCTCTATTGACACCAATTGTGCAGTAGTCAGTGATATTAATTTGTACACACTGTATTTTCAGTTGTGTTTCTTGTATAAACAGAGCTGCAATCTCACAAACTCGAGTGGGTCAAAATGTTATCACAATTGAAGATTATACAAGCACCTATAAGTATAAGTACCTGTAAGTATGTGGGCGTGTTTTACAGCTAGTACTCGTCGTTGTTTTAGACTTACCTTCAGTGGTTCAATTAAATTGCAATCCTATATCTAAATTAGTTTTATACATCTACTCAAAGGTGAGACTTGGTATGCGTAGTGAATTACCAAAGATAAGCGATCTACGTACGTGTGCTTTTAGATCTTTCACCTTCAATATATGCAGCAAATTAACCATTATTAAATCGAACCGAAAATTTACCTGAAGAAACCGGAAGTGTGTGTGTCGTGATAACTATTAAAGCACATTGCACGTGGAAATGCAAGAACAACAGATACACGACGCGTGGTGACGCATGACCTGGTGACCTTATGACCTCATGGGTTCATATTTTGTATTTGAAGTATTTCCGCAACTTTGAAGCTCTTCGTACCATAAGATAACTTTTGCACCAAATTAACCTCCCTCTTGAAAAACATATACACGATGAAGAGCAACATAATGGCATGAACCCACAGGTCATAAGGTCATAAGGACAATCAACGGCGATGGGGATCAACCAATATAGCTACTCAGTACCCACCGGATACTATGGATAGTAGTAACCTATACAGCTCCTTGGTGCATTCATACCAACTTACACGTATAAACAGAACCAGTGTTCGGCTGAATCAAGTTGGCTTTTGTGTATAGCATTATGTGCACAGTATAATTAATGCCGCAACATCTCAATAGGGAAGATTTCCTCCCGCTGGGTAAACATCTATAATCATTATCCTGTTTTAGGCCGAATAGCCTCGCTCGGGTGTTTCGAGTACATTCATCGTTTGGTAGTTTATTCGGATCTCGTTTTCTCGTGTATTAATTGTTTGGGGTTTTATATTCAAAGTGCGTCTAATAACATTTAAAAGTGCGTTAAAGATCAGTGCTGATAAATAGGTGCGTACGTGCCGAGAACAAAAGGAAAATGTCCTCGTATTCACAGTTCAGATGGGAGTGGTAAGGGCCTATACCCCGACTCGGCAAACGGAGATGATAATAATATTATGAGCTTAGAGAAAGAAAGAAAAAAAGGGCGCTAAATTGGAATCTGGCATGCCTTAATTAATGGCTGCATTATATAATAATATATGCTTGTATTCGGCACATTTGCCGATCGAATAATGTACGTCGCTGTTGATTATATGCGAGCGCGGTATATAATTATCGTCAATCACAATGCATAAATTCAAATGAATAACTGCTAATTTATTCATCTAGAGATTAAATTGATTAACCAGCACAATTAATCTATATTGCGTTGAATACACATTGTCAATTATGTAAATCATATTCAGAACACAAAAGCAGAGTTATAAGCATAAATATGCGTTGCTATAGCAATTAACTTATCACAAATACAATTATTACTGATAATCACCAAAACAATGTTGATTATTCCAGATCTTGTGGTCATATTCATCTAACCTCGTTGGCGCTGTCCGATTTCGACAATTCACTTAGCTAATTAAGACCGCTAAATTTCGAGAAGCACTGATTGGACTCCCTTGATAGGATGCAGATAAATCGCTCTAATATAATTGGTGACGCAAGGGATGTTACGTAATAAGGTATTTCGGGTGATTAAGTCTTCTTCCGTGCGTGTAGGACATTAGCATGCTGCTCTAGCGGCTATATATGCGCATGCGTAGGCCTACTACAAAGGTATTTGTGTACAAACGTACAGCACGCACGCGTAAATATCAAATTCCGTGGCACTGAAAATAATTTGACATTTTATCTCTTTGAAATGTCAACCGAATGTTAATTACTAAAATGACTTTTAATTACACGTAGAATGTGCAGTTAATGACACTTTATAATATGCATGAGACGATGAATCTAATTAAGTGAATCAATCGAAGCATGCTATGTATGCATCAAGTGTACGTTTGCATGTAGATACATGTATTCAGCTTTCTCAGAAGGAAAAAATGCGGAAGCTTCGAGATCGACGTCTCGATCGAGTACATCGGCCCATTAGCCTAGTCCTGCCAGATGCAACGTCGATCATGTTTAGAGAGTTCAGTCTAGTTCCATCCAGCCCACGACATATCATCGAACGCTAAACACAGTCTGCGTGGTAAAAAGAAACATAAATCGAAAACTCGTTAGCCAAGTAGTAGAAATGCAGACAAATGAATCATCTTTCAATAATTATAGGGCAGCGCATGCGCTGTGTACAAAGCCACAAATGTACATAATACTCTCGCTACAATACATCCAGGGCAGCGAGAGACAACATGAATGCATCTCTAGGGGTAGCCATGGTAACATGGTCGATTGTTTATAATATCTCGCGCCGCGCAGGATTTGCATGCGCTAATACTCCTTGATCATGCGACTGTTTGTGTACTAGTAGTATAGGCGACGGGACTAGCTCCCTGCCATTGCAGTCTATGTGTCATAGTAGTCATGATAATGTTGTGCAGCGCCATCAGCTGCATGCTGCAATGCGGCGAAGCGCCAACCAATCACAACACCGCATTGCGACCAATCACCGCCTCCCAGGCCGCGCAACGCATATCCCGCCGCGCGAACGAGTGCTATATATATCTGGACAAAACCACACTAAAACTCAATTATATCCTTATAAGTAGCCCTCTGTTATCTATTGTAAGACAAGCGCGATTTAATGATATTTTTATATCTGCGTTTTGTTGAATTATAAGATTTTCCTGGGCGCATCGCGGAGTGATATTATATCGATTCGAATTGAGCGCCAAGTCTCTTCTACGCTGAAATCCTCGCTCAGTCTGATTTCTGAGTCTGCTGTCAACTCTTCCTTCCTCACTTTACGGCTTATTTCAACTCGTCCACCAATTTCAAATTAATCACAAAAATGGTGAGTTGTCTCTTTTACTATTGGTGTCAATCTCTGGTCATTTCTCGGTGAGTTGAAGCCGCAATTTCAATTCTGCTAGAAAAAGCCGGCATTATCTCTGCTCTTGACAGCACAGCGGCATTTTGACATTTTCACAATTTCCAATGTTTCCTTATCGCGAGAAGAGCTCATTCAAATTGATAATACACGCCCTTAGCGTGTGATATGTTATGATAAGCTTGTTAATGATATCATGTATCGCCTGCTGAGCTGACGTTTCCTCGTTCCGAGCATTTGAGCGGAGACAGACATTGGAACATTGTGAATATTCAGTTATTCACGTTCACCGAATCAACATGTCTCAGTCAGTGGTCGATGTGAATGTCATACAAGATGCGCTGCTAAATGCTAATGAATAAGTGACAACGAATGTGAATGCTTGCTAAACACTCTTTGACACAACCGGAACACTCTTTAATATTCCTAATGTATTAGGAGAGGCCTAGGTTACTCCGTGGCCTAGGTAGTATGAGGTCCTTACAATTGATACCAATTACTGAATAAAGTGACTCGTATCAGAGTACTGGGCACGCCTGAAATATATTTTCAACAAACTATAAATAGTTATGGTAATTTTAGTGCTTCTCACTCAGTAGTCAAGTTACACTACAGTAATTCTATTTGCTTAGCAACAATTAAACTCTGTTTAATGCATACTGTATAGTAATTAACATGACACATGTACACAAAAGGCGTCATGCATATTACATATATAAGTGTATGTCTGCTGTTTTAATGAGTCAGTCACATACAATGAGTGCATTCAAGCCACACTCAATGATACGATTCACCTAGCATGGTTTATTGATAAGATTCAGATGACTAGAACTTTCGGCAGTGTTCACGGGTGTGGAATGTGTTGAGACTGCTAAGGTATCCGATATTGTATATCTGTGCTAACAGGTGTCCTCATTGTGCTTTAATCTCATGTTATGAGGTGCATGTAACTGCTGCCCGTTCGAACGATCAGTTTTAGTACCTGATATCTATTATTATAATGTCACACAGTGGCCTGCGTCCCATAGCAACGTGTTGTAAGACACAATTGAAGTTACTGAACCGAATCGAATACTTGAGCTCAGCAGAGCAAATATTATTTCGCTGCTGCAATAAGTGCTGAGTGACGGTGTAGGTTTGAGTCGTCGTGCTTTATTGTCGCATATTGTGGAAATGATTTTTTCCCTCTGCGTCTGTGGTGGAGACTGAACTAGTTGGATATTAGTTCACATAACCGCATTCCGCCGCGGCATGCTGTTGGCTCGTAACCAACAGTTAAACTGAGAATAGCGCTTGGCACGATGCCAGCACACTTCACGTGCTTCAACTTTGCATACACAAGAGTGTTGACTATTAAACGTTAATTAAGAACCCATAATTGGCTCATTGAGATGTGGATAGTTGACTGGTGTTAATTGGATCTGTCGCTGTCATCGATTCAATCCGATTAGTTCAGTTAGGTCATTATTCGCCATGCTATGGTGTTAAAAGGAGGATAAGTAGACGTGTGAGCTCACTTTGCAGAGCGTCCCCTGATATTGACTTTGGAGGCCAACCCCACCCCCTCTTGGTTGCCAATGCCGCGTCAGTTCTGAGAAATGCTCTTGACAGTTCTAAGCTGCTTTTAAATGTCTCAATGCATTGATTTTGCATCGATCTCATATCTTCTTTTTCTTTTTTCTTCTTTTTCTTCTCTAGGCTGATCAGCTCACAGAAGAACAGATCGCTGGTGAGTTAAGTTTTAATATTATTCGATTTGCTGTCAATTGTATCATTGAGCGTTTATCTCTGTGGCTCTGGTGTTTAATCAATGTTTGTTGCTGGTGGATGAGCTTTATTGATCTTAATCCGCGACCAATATCATCCGTTTGCGTCTCGCACCTTGCATTATGCATGCCGCCCAGGCAGTAATTGAACATCGGGGCTTCACTGCTGCAGGCCAATTAGAGGCAGCCAGGGGATTGACCTCGTCCTGCAAGCATGCTCACTCGATACTTCATGGTGACCTTGATGCATAATTGATGCGTTCATTACGACCAGTTGGCTCACCCTAGGCCCACTGCTTCCAAGCAACAGCGTGGGTTTGATCCTCGATTCTTGTCTTTTTGTTCTCAGAATTCAAGGAGGCATTCTCCCTCTTTGATAAGGACGGAGATGGAACCATCACCACCAAGGAATTGGGAACAGTCATGCGCTCCCTGGGACAGAACCCCACAGAGGCTGAGCTGCAGGACATGATCAACGAGGTTGATGCTGATGGTGAGTGACCTCCTGACCCTCCACAAACTCCTCTTCACTCATCTTCTTCCAGGTAACGGCACCATCGACTTCCCAGAGTTCCTCACAATGATGGCACGCAAGATGAAGGACACAGACAGTGAGGAGGAGATCCGGGAAGCTTTCCGAGTGTTTGACAAAGATGGCAACGGATTCATCTCAGCTGCTGAGCTGAGACACGTCATGACGAATCTGGGAGAGAAGTTGACGGACGAAGAAGTCGACGAGATGATCAGGGAAGCTGACATCGACGGTGATGGACAGGTCAACTATGAAGGTACGTGACCACTCTTTAACATCCTGGTATATATATATATATATGGACATTGTGCCAGCACTCTTGATCTTGATTAATTTGTCATGGCAATTCAATCTATTGTGGTGGTTGTTGGATGTATCCCATCTTCCACGTACTACTTTTTGCACATTAAAAAAATATATATATCGTAATAATCTTGAATCTTTTGCTTTGATGGAATTTATTACTTGTAAGCGCTGCTTCTGTAAATTGCAAGCAGAGAGGATGCCATTTTTTTATTATAAAAGCAGAATTTAAGTATATATGTTTGTGTTGATGCTGCATGTGGCTCTTGATGAACAACTGCTGCTGCTGCGTGGGGGCGCAACTCTGCATGCTTCATCTCACATTTCGATTTTTTCCTTAACTTGGAAGCAGTGTTGATGAATGTAGTGATACCCCTTCCTCCCTATATCCCCAGTGAACTTTGACCTCCTCCTGTGCCCTGCTGACCCTATGTGCCTTACTAATCCAATAATTGCATGCCTCGTTTGCAGAATTCGTTTCAATGATGACCGGGAAATAAATTAAAAAAGCCCAATCCAAAAGCGTTATCCCTCAAATAAACAGGTAATGACTCCACTGTCTCCTCCTCCTTCTCATCACTTCTCTCTCATTTACATCTTCAATATTCTCAGCACTGGTGTCTTTTTATGATTTTTCTTAATTTATAATAATCAGCTCATCCAAACACCATTCTCTCTCACTGCTTATGCTGTTCTTGGGCTTCCTGGGTTTTCTTTAAGAGTTTTTTACTCTTGAGCAGCCACAGAATTTTTAACATGTTTGCATGTGTTTAGTGCTTTCTGTGTTCCTTTTGCATGATATTTCTCGTCTACTAATTATAATTTTGTCTTCTTCGTCACGGTGCTTCGGTTTCTCATCTTGTTTTTCGTTTTGTTTTTTTCCTTTCTCGCAGAGTTTGTTAATATGATGATGTCCAAGTAGTCAAGTTCATCTTCCCAGTGACATCAACAGACTCCAAAATATATAATATTATTAATTATATAATATATATATATCGTGACCACACAAAAACCACTAAATTTCTTTTTTTATATTGCCAAACATTTAAAACATGTTTTGTTTCTTTTCACTGTAAGTTGGCTGCGTGATATACCTACTTCCACTATAGTACTCTTAATCAACCCCTCAAATTAGCTGATTTTTATTATACAAGGGTATACAACATTCCATCTTCGTTATTTTATTTTTAAGTTTTTTTTTTTTTTTTTTTTTTTCTACCACGAATTCATCACCTTGTATAATTTTTTTTTAGTTTTTTCAAGCAGTATTTAATTAAAACACCATATACTCGAGCTTTTTTATAATAAAAAAAAAAACTAATTTGCTTTCTTTTCTTTTTTTTTGTTCTTTTTTTTTTTTTTTTTCATTGGTACTTTATATGAAATGTTTCTCTCTCTCTAAGGGTAGTTATTATACTTTTCCCGATAATTCCTTCTTTTTTTTTCTTGGCTTTTGTTCTTCAATTTTTCTTGTTTGATTTTCTCTTGTCACATGATCATTACTGTTCCATCCGTATTTAAACATCTTTTTAAGTGAATTATCATTAAAGTAAACAGACTTGTATGTTAGTGCACTCTTATTCAATCTCTCTTACATGACAACGCGTAATGACCTTTATGAACTCTGACCTTTGCATCTGGTTTTCTCTTTTGCAGAATTTGTCACAATGATGACTTCGAAGTAAAACAGCTGAAAAAAAAAATTTGTACCTCACAAAATAAAATGAAATCTTTTATGAAATTTTCGTGGCCTCCCTCCAGAAGAAAAACCTAATTCTGGGATGAACCTTAAACTCGTCAACATTCCCGGTTTTCCCTCTTCAAAGCTTTTTGTCACCAACCAAAGTTATCACTGGAAATTTAAGAAAGAAGGTTCATGTTATCACTGGAAAATGACGTTTTATCACACATTTACTCCAACTTTTTAACTGTATTTTTTCCCCATTATTTGGCGATCTGACTTCCTGTTGCTCCACTACGTGGGTCCAGTGCCCTCTTAGTGTGATTGTGAAGAAGCAAGTAGGGGTTGGTTATTCTTGAGCCGTTTTTCTCTCGTTAAATTCTAGTTTACGATCTTGGTGCGTTGGAATCTTTTTCCCTTTGCCTCTTTCCTCGTCATGTGTGTTCTCATCGTCTGAAGGCAGATCAGTTATTGAAGGGGGTTGAAAACAATATCTTAATTTTCCTTGTCCCTTCAACTGCCATATGACAATAAATGTTTCTTTCATAAGATCATTTGTTCTTGTTGCCTATTCTGAA
>KB311733.1:217946-246355 GCA_000328365.1 Capitella teleta | reverse complement strand
AGTGTATTTGACTGATGTCATGTTATTCACATGATACACTGTTAAATCCTTCACTTAATCTCGATCTGTCGTTTATGAAGGAGATGTCAACCAGACATGATGGTGTACAAGAAGTGCGTTGTCAATTAAATTCAGATAAATAGTTACAAGGGTTCCCTATTGAATGCGCCTTTGACTATAATTAATATCGCAGTTGGGTGTGCAATTTGGTAATTGCCATGGCAACAGTCTCACCAACGCAATTTTTTGCATGAAAAATGAATAATTATACGATACATAGGTTTTAGTTTGAATGATTGTACGATAAAACACAAGATGGATATTTAAGGAAAAGAAATGTCGAGCCTGACGGCCGGACATCTCCCGTTCCTTAGCTAAGTTATAAAAGCACAGAAAAAAAAAAAAAAAAAAACCGCAAAATGTGATTTGGGTGAATTAGTGTGCGACTGGAGGATTTCATTCTGTTGTCCCTGGATTCATATATTGCACAATATTATATTCAATTGATTCCGCATAACTGCAACCTGAACACCCGCACGTGTACATACGTATATGACGTAAGATGACGAATAATTAACTCACGTTCTCATGGTAGTTCCCAATCAAGAGCATCTGGACTGTTGCACACTGTTGGACCTAAAAGTAACCCCAGATTGAACGATTGGAAGGTCAACGTCCGCTGGGAGACATTTCTGAGGCACCCAGTTCGTTTATATGGCGATTATGAGGGTCAGTCGCGTGGCGGCTTCGGGAACAACAAACTCGCTGTTGTATTGTTCTTGATGTTTTGCATGAAACCACAATGTGTAACTAATCCGCTTGCGAGTAATATAGTGAAGAAGTGTGACGTCACCGAATTCTCTATGTGGAGATACACAAAGCCTTCCTCTGTAGAGTCGAATTCCAAATTGAAGACAATCAAAGAACGGCATCGCGGGGCTGAATGACATCATGACTTGTTCACTCGCGGAAGCCATGTGTGCCTTTAAATATTCCAGTTTATGCGGGGTAAATACCAGTGTTACTTCTCTATGCATGACTGCACGGTTTTACCTTTAACTTGTACATGTACTATA
Source organism: Capitella teleta (assembly GCA_000328365.1). Taxonomy (NCBI): domain Eukaryota; kingdom Metazoa; phylum Annelida; class Polychaeta; family Capitellidae; genus Capitella; species Capitella teleta. The sequence goes on along the minus strand of KB311733.1, from coordinate 245,279 downwards.
TAATACAAACATGCGTCTAATGCAACCCCACCTCACCAACAGACAACAGCCAATCCTGTGCCAGAGTTCGCAGAGGGGGAAAACATAACGCGTTGTTCGTGGGGGGTGCCGCCAATAATTTTTATGGCGAGCTTTTGTGCCGGGGGCAATCAGGGAGGAATAAAGTAGTCTGTGATGTTGGTGCAAGTAGCCTCTTTCAACCAAGTCAATCACTAGTACTCTTCAACCACAATGTAACATAAGGACCACCTGCATGGGCGTATCCAGGATCTTGAAAGGGAGGGGAGGGGGTCTTCGTACTAAGTTAAGTGTCCTATTCGTGCCGTTACGTAAAAACTGGGATACAGTGTAGTTTTAGGATGCTGAAAATGCAAATATCGTATAGCAGTTCGGTTTCAAATTTTAATTAAAGAATAAATCAAATTCTCGTTGAAAAAGACGAAATTCACGCTCTTCTGAATAGTCAATCATATCACAAGTCCTCTCCCTACACTTTCTATGGTGCTTCGCTATATACCCTTTGTTGCAGAGTTCCCACATATCCGGGATTCCACTTTGACAAAGACTTCATTTAATAAGCGGTCCCCTTGGGCGCTTACGCGTTTCACGTAAAACCCTTTCTCTGTATGAAATCCTCTTTCGTACCAACTACATAAATATACGTTCAGAGTTAAGAGCTACATCGCACTGGACTGAGAGAAGTTCCAGCGACATTATATACATGTAATATCCTCAGATACCATCATCTTTCCGAACCGAACTGTTTTTAATTATAGCTCCTCGAACACTTTTCAAAACAGTCACTCAATTTACACGTCAATGCAATTAGAAACTGTGTACACCTGTCACATTCAACATTCACCTGTCACATTCGAGATGCCCACTAACTATCCTCTGACGCAATCAAGTATTGGTATTTAATAGAGCGACGTATGGATTAACTTATTTATTATCTGTGTACCGTGACGTCATGAATGGTTGGTTGCATAACACCCCTCGTGTAGTGGGTCCCTTTCATCCCTCTAATACATACACTCAACCTACATTCGACCGATTATTCGCCCCAAGTGTCGGGCGTTGGTCGATACCATATTACGCGGTTAAGCCGACTTACGCTGAGGCCAGGAGCCGCATGTGGTTCAGAGGTTTCGCTGCCGTTGCTAGGGACGCCATTGGAACCGTCTGAGACGCTGAGTTGAAACATCCCGGATGATCTCAACTGGATGAACAGAGGGTTAAGAGTAGATAAGCAAAGATGGCGCCCAATGACTCGACTGCGGTCCAGACACCGAAGGCCCGGAGCTACTCACCAAAAGGCAAGAAGAAGGCAAAGGAGCCGATTAAGCTATGTCCGATACAGGTGGGGAAACATTACGTCATAATTATATGTTGGTATATATTGTGAATATAGCCGCGCAATCATAGTATTGAATTATTCTCGTGGTGAAGCAATTTATTGCAATATATTGATCTTATTGGGGGTCTGTGCCGATATGGTGTGTACCATGGTTGAAGTTTCCAATTCACGAAGCAAACAAACTGTTTGATCATCATGAATGTCAGTAAACAGGACTCAAAGTGAGCAATAAAATGTGGATCCAAGTATAATATCATATTTACATCCCAATGGCGGGTTCGAGACCCAATCAGGCCACGGGCTTTATGATTGTCAATTATAATTGTAATTCGTTATAATTGTAATCCTTCTGTGACTCTGCAGTGCTGCCCAACTGCGTAACAAGGCCGGGCGCTGTGTACAACTGTCTATGGTTGTATGCAGAAAAAAGAACCCTTGGGATTTATCGATAAGAGTAGGGGGAAACCCCGGTCCCGGGCCTTCTGTTCTGGCGCCCGTACCATCCGATTGGTTTGGGGGGGGGGGGGAGCCGTAAAACCCCATCAAGTATCACCTATGTACATCCCAATGGCAGCGGCAATGGGTTTGGAAAAAAAAACAAAAAAAAACGTGCGCTATATTTTTTGGGAGATAAATTTCTTCTAGGGAAGTACGGTTTTCATTTTTTAAAGAAATGTACCTCAGTACCAGAATTTTTTTAACAAACTCTATTATCCAACGAAGTTGAAGACTGTGTTTTACAAAGCGATTTTAGATGATTTTTTTCTAAATACTTTTAGTATATTAACGAAAATTATATGATGTAATTATTAAAGAAAGGTACGATTATGTAGGCCTAATAAATTTATGCGTAATTCAATACCAATTTAGTCAATTTACCATGCATGATTGCTTTGTTGATTATCCTCTTTAATTATCATTGTGTAACACCCAGTTGGTGTGGCTGTCGTCTGCTCGTTAGACAATGCTTCAATTACATAGCACAAGTTGTAATTAAAAATCTACGTGTATTTATGCGCCAATGCTATATATATATACCTGTTGCCGCCTGTATATAACCATAGAAAACACTGGAATACATGATTATAATTTAATTAATAAGCAAGGCACATGATTTGACCACATTCTAGTAGTTCACCAATACATCTACAGTCTTATGAGTCTCATTTGCACAGCCAGTGTAGAGCATGCCTCAATCTCAGGCAAGCGTTACGTCATTATATTCTCCCACCCACAGACTAGACCACGACTGAGCGAGAGTTATGATAAACCGGTGTCTGGCAGAGAAACGTGGTGGCGCTGCACAATCCGAGTGAGTTAAAAGACCAACAATAAACAATTCAACCCATTAAACTGTACCGCAGGAGACGCCACTGCCAGGTACGTATGAAGTGGACAACTTCATTGGCGAAATGGTCAAACGACCCAACACGTACAGGTTCAAAAGTGACGGGCGAAAGTTGAACCCACAACCACAGATTGGGACCGGAGAGTACCTGCTACCAGGGGCCTATAACCACAAGGATCTTACTGCCAGGTCAGTTGCTATGGAAACTACGAAACCATGGAAACAATATGTATTTCCCTCTTCTAGAATGAACCAATTCAGGAGCACGTACGGTTTCAAGGACACGTCACGATCTGCTCGGGATATCATGAATTTCGGTCGCAAAGACAAAGTAGGATTTCTGAATGTTGAGATTTATATATAACATGTGCCTCATTGATCTGATTGATTTATATTTAATGATAATCGAGTAATTACGAGCATGTTCCATTTCCCTCAGGATATTGAGGTTTCGCCCGATGCGTACCAAGTGGAAAAATATCAAAGTCTGTCGACGGATAAGTCCACTTCCAAGTAAGTTGTTGGTAGAAGCATTATTTATATGCATACATTTGTAAAAAAAAGTTCTGGTTGACAGCTATCGAATATATACATTTATAAGGGTTACAGCTAAGTTTCTAACTTTCTTTGAAACCACCCTGCATCGCAACTACAGTGGTATATCACGTGTCCAACATGACGTATCGAATTATACTGGCCAGTGTAGGGCATACAGACTGAAATGGCATATATATATTTGCCTGTTCCCAAGCATCTGGGATTAATCAACATTACACAAGTTTTATGCTCAGGCATTACGCAAAATATATCATCCAATTCGTAATAAGCCTTGCTCCATGTCATATACATTTATTGATTTTCTGCAGATTCTGGCAGTTCAAATCGCAGACCCAGAGATTCCCCACTGTGCACTTTCGACCAGTGAGTTTGTTTCGAATCAAGTCAATCATAACGCATTTCCTCTAAATGGCAGAAAGACGGACCGGCTCCAGGGCACTACGAAGGCAACAGATCGCCTTCTTCCAAACACGCTGTAACATCCAGCTTCAAATCCAAAGCTCCTAGGTTTAAATCATCCCACACGGTAATTTTCACTGCGTTTAGATTGGTTTTAATTGTTGCTTTTTCTCGCGGGTTGTGGAGTCATAACGCACTGATTAAAACCGTTATGATTTATTGTGCGTTATGAATCCATCTCGGGTTGTCTCTATACTGTCTTGTACTACAAAGTAATTAATATTCGTTAGTGGCTTTTTAGTTTTCATCGTATCAGTGTTTTGTGGTGTTTGGCAAAACTTTGGCTGAATCTATAATTTTCTTAACCTCTATAATTACCTCAAGCATGTCGCTTTATTTGTAACCTAATTAAGCTATATCTTATTCCATTTTATTTAAATTTTGTAATTTCGTCGTATTATTATTTGGCTTTTCACATTGATGTATATATCTCGTAGTGCATAGATAGATATAGCCGTGGCACTCCTTTCGGCTGGCTCCTGCGTCACTTCAGGCTGAAGCGAAGCATGATCGAATGTATCAAACTCCTAATATGGAGAAAGTGAATAACTTATAACTCGGTGACTCAAAAGAAGTGCCACGGCTAAGATACAAATACATGCATGCCTTGTAGAGAGTATTGCACGCACTGACACCCCCTCCCCTTGCATGTTGCAGATGACCCCTGGGCCCGGGACTTACGAGAGTGTGCATCAGTCTCCAAAAATCCCCAGCACGGTGGCCAACATGGGCAGATTACACGGAATCTTTTTCTCCAGCGCTTTCCACGTCTGATTCCTTTGTACATATGACTCTTTCTTCTGCTTGTGGGTATTCGAGCTTCTTACGAACCGAAACACTTTTTATTTATTTTTATTATCTGGATCTATAACTTACTGGTTCAGCGTATTGGAAAAAAAAAAAAAAAAAAAAAAAAAAAAAAAAAAAAAAGAAGAAAAAAAAGGAAAGAAAAAAAAAATGACCCGGAAATTTAGAGAAGAAACCATTATTAATAAATGTATAGCGTCATTAACTTTGAATGCACTGATACGAGGTAATATCTCTGGATGTTCTGTACTGTTCGTGCACTGCAATATAGTACATAATATTATTATGCAATAACACTAACAACATAACAACATAACAACATAAGCTTGTAACAATTCAGTGAATTTTAAACAGTGAATTAAATTTATTCCATTTCAATTTCAGAATGTTCCAGGCCCGGGATATTATGAAAGCACCTTTCATCGTCAGTCCACTCTCAGCAAAAGCAGTCGACAACATGGCCTCTTCTTCTCCCCTGAGTATAATTCAAAAATATAAAAATGTTCTTACGTTCATTATCTTGTGCAATGTCTTGTTAGGACCATTTCTTTTAAGTGTTGCATCTTTAGTTCTGTCCAATTGCACCTTCAAATATTAACGTCTGTTCACCTTTTATTGTGTTGATGGGAGTGCATGCAAGAACGAAAAATCTCTGCCAATATAAGGCATGATGCCATCTCTGGCACATCGAGCTTTCATTCGAGCTGTTAAGTCCTATCAGTATTACTCACCTTTGCAGTATTCCGTTGAAATGTGCTATATATATACATTAAATTGTGATATAATATATATAATTTTCAATGTGTACTTGTAAGTTCACAAAGCCAAATCAAATACATTGTACATGATCGAATGTATTGAAATTAAATAAATAAAAACAAAATTCAATTTTATCATTTTTATATTGCACTTCAGAAAGGAAGAAAGGAGACAGAAATAAAGCACTAATTTCATAAACTCCTAATATGGAGAAAGTGAATAACTTATAACTCGGTGACTCAGCAAATTATTACAAATTGGAATAATAGAGCTTGAGATATTCAACTAGTGGGACTACAGGCCTGCAAAGTGAATGCTTCACAAAAATAACCATACGTACGATACAATTTAAAGGCTTTCCTAACAGGAATGTAGAAGGTTTTTCTTATCATTATTGCTTAAAGTACAATCACAACATCGGGAGAAGCCACTGCTCATTAAGATATAATATAGTTAATTTAAATGATTAACGAGGTATTTCTGACTGTTGGATACAGTAACACAGGAAGTAAATGGCTAATTAAGTAATTAGACATCAATTCAAGATGAAATTGCAAGGAATGCTAATGCTAATAATAATAATAATAATAATAATAATAATATAAGAGCCTCACTTGGTTTGTTTTCTCTGACTAGGCAATTAATGTAACAGCAACGCGAAAAAGAGAAACAAAAGGTTGTGAAAAGTATGCAACAAAATTTAACAAATTTACCAAACATAAAAACTGGAACAAAATTACAAATTGGCAAATGGAAAAAATGGAACGAAATGGAAGAAGAGAGAAAAGTAAGAAATAATTCGATCATAAATATTAATACTAGAATATTACACTGTTTAACATTTTCGTGAGCAAAATCAACAACACAACCGCAGCAATCAAGGCATCATTTTTGGAAGTTCTGAAAACGGAACGATCGGAGTGGTCGCCTCAAGACCGACGGACGCCGTCAGACATTCCACCGACGCCTCAAAGTCTTCGAGGGTTTCCAGCACACGGCCCAAAGTAAACCTAGAAATTAAAAATCTGGATCTACTTTTTATCTTATAAAATAATTCAATATCTCTAAAGTTTACTCGAGATGTAATTTAAAGCAGCAAGCATACTGACCAGGACACACTGGACATTGGATCTATGTTGACCGCATCTCTCAAGACTTTCTCCGCCATGCGACCATTTCCCATCTTATGCAGCACCATTCCCTGCAATCAGACAACGTAACGTGTGTTGATGGTCAACCGTATTTATTTACCAGATGTTGTAGGCTGATCACATGACAGGGGTTGATGGCAACGGCATTCTCGTAACACGCCTTGGCTTCAGCTAATTCCTCTTTCTCTTCGTATAATCTTCCACGCTAAGATTATTCACCTCATTAAATATGTTAATTATGGAGCAAATGGGCTAACCATATGTGACAATGCGTGTGATATCGGATGAATAGAAGTCGCTTCTTGAATACTGTTCTGAGCGCAATCAAGTTTTCCCAGCCGCAGATACAATTCAGCTGTAATGTACGCAATACAAAAGGGTGTCAACAAAATCAACCAGATTTTCGTACTGAGTCGCAGCCAAATTTGAACCTGGCGCTGCCACATGACGAGGGGTCCTGGCTTCGCTTGCACGCTGCTGTTGAGGGAGCTGGCCACTTCAGACAGAGCGTGTTCAATACGCGAAGCTGCTATCGTTTCGCCTCGGATCGACACTGAACAAAAACGCTTATAAAAATCTTGGGATTACATGAGATGGCATTACCTGATTCTCGATCACTCTGTTCTGCTAATTGAAGCTGCATAAAGTTGCGATGTTCGGTGGGAATGCGCTCTAACCCTTCATCCCTGTGAAGTTAATCATTTACCGCTGAAATATGTTTTATTATTCTCACTACTTACATCTCAAAAGAGTCACAGAATTTCTTCTTCCACAATTCCAACATCGCGTGGCAACTTTGTATCGCGTACTCTGCCCCAAACACCACTTCCTCCAACCGACATTTTGTCATCAGTAGACTTAAAATCGAACAATAAATCAATGAATGAAAATGAAACATCCCGATGCCCCTCACGCAAAGTTCTCGGGATGCTCTGCTAACGCTGACGTCTCAATCAACTCGAGCGCTTTCTGAGGCTGCTTCTGCGCCGAGAGGAGAAGAGCGAGCAGATGAAGCGAGTGCAGGTGGTCCGAGCGGAGAGACAGAGCGGCGCGGGTGTGTTTCAACGCTTCAGGAATCTGCAACAGAGTGTACGGTAAAGAGGTTTCAACAAGCGTAACCCATTACTTACCTGTCGTAAGAGAGCGTACTGCATGGCAAGATGGTACAAGGCCAAGTAATCATTCTTGTCCAGTTCAACTGATCTGAAAAATCACCACGATTTAGTGAACATAAATTCCAAGCATCAAGACCCACTTAATCAGAGCATTGAGCGCTTTTCGCTGACACGTCTGTCGTTCACTTTGCAAGCGACATTCATCAATTTGCAGGCTGTGGCCGATGCCCAGGGTGAGGTAGCCACGCGCTAACATTGGGCCATCACCCACGCTCTCTATTACCTGCTGCGAGAACTCAATTCCCTCGGAATACTGAGAAAAAAAGAAGATATAAAGCAACACAAGGAGTGAACATAATTGCTACGAACCAAGTGAAGGTTTTCATAGCAAAGTTTTGCTGCCAAAAGTAGAATTACCGCATTTGTTGGTTGAAGTCGAAGACATTCTTTCAAAACTAAAAATGCTCGCTTGTACTGTTAGAATAGAACGCATGATAACTCAACAGAATCAATGGTTGAGAACACAAACCTGGTTGGCACAAATAAGTGACAAAGCAAACTGATACCAAATATGGAATTCATCGAAAGAGAACTTCATCGCTCTCTCAAACGTCTAAATAAATAAAAAATAAATAAAATCATAATTGCGTGTCAGGATTTCATCCGATACCTCAGACAACATGTCAAACTGCGCACGTCTGACCAAAGCAATCGTGAGTAAATCGCAGACTGCTGTCGTGTTATGGAAAGTATGCAAACGCACGTCATTGAGATCATGCGAACGATTAAGTACAGCTTCGCGATTGGCCTGTTTATAATAACAAAAAAACATGATCCAATTATGTTAAAATTAAGTACTCACAATTGATTCAGAAATAAGGAGAAGGAGCAGAGCCTCTTCGTTGCGATCGCTTGGCACGTATAACCTAACAAAAGAAAACATCAGCAACAAGGCAGATGCTTCATCGCGGTTACTTGTCGGGACTTCCGGAGTAGAGCCTCGGTTTGAGCTGCCTGACCATGGTGGGTGATTCCGTTCCATTAGTCATGTTATTCATTGGAACGTAGGTTGATTCGTCTACACCTCTGAGAAGGACTTCTGCTAGCTGCCTGGCGAGGGTCTGGAGAAAGAAACGGGTTCAAACTGATCAGAGCAAAGGAAATACGTACCTGACGCAAGCCCTGTGTGGCTCTGGTTTCAACCGCACGTAGTAACTCCCTAAACCGGCCAATTCCTTTTGAAAGTTCACTGAAATGTAATCTTGATTAATCTTTAAAATTTTATTTTCACCCTACACACCCGTTTCTTATGTAGAGGATAGGAGAGCGCTGGATGGCAGTTTCCACCATCGGACCGACGCCAGTTGAGTCAGAGTCCACAACGTTCCATGTTCCCCCTGACTGCAGAGCAACGGCTGACGTTCCCTGGTTCTTACTTTTCTGTTGCCTCTCCTGCAGTTGGAATAACGAAATATCTCCCGAGCGTTCAAAGCAAGCAATGATCTGCTCCTCTCGTTCTTGCTGCTTAAAGCGAGACGTTGAACTCGCTGGCTGCTTTTCAAGGGAAAGACCTAGGAACATGAGACGCTAGAGAAAGCAGGCATTGAAGGTAGCGCTAAACACCTTTAATAGCATACGCTTCACCGATGATTTTAACTTTTCGAAGAGGAACATTTTCTACATTCAGGTTGTCAAGTCCGACGTCTGTGTACTTTGCTAAAGCATCTTGGTAATCGGCCATGGCGTACGCGATCTTCCCTTGGAGCAAGATAATATCCTGCTTCATGGAGATCTGAATCATGACAGATATTGAGACGCCCTTTCAAACAATCGAGACAACGCAAACCTGGGGTTCAGAGCTGAGAACTTCCTGCAGTTTCCGTTGAATGTCAACCATTTCCGTCTGCGCCTTACTGGCATTTTTTTCTGAAGGAGGATTCTCCAGCAAATATCTCTCCAATTCACTCTCCACTTGAACAAATTTGGCAAGGGTTTCTGCAAAATCCCACAAACAGCATACAGAAATAGGAACTTCCTTTTTGGTGACGATATATTTATAAGTTACTCATGAAGTGGCTTTGGTTTTGTCGGAAATCACTAATTCATCAATCGAGATATCTGACAGATTTTGGTTCGGGTTTTGTTGGAATTGTGATATTAGTTTCACAGGGTTCATTGAAGTATGATGGAGTTAAATTATATATTATTAAGTACAAATTTACTATTATGCAGTCACTTTAAATTACTTTTATTAATTAAAAGTTTAATTCACTGTAACTGTTCAGGCTTTGCATGGTTTATGATCATGATTATTCATCAATTTTATGGTTACAAATCATTATCATGATCATGGTAGTTACTAGTTAATTTGGACAATCATGAGACTCGTTTCATGAGTTTCTCAACAGTAAAATACTAGAACAGCACAGTTATTGAAATTGCCATACACAAAGCAAAGCGAGATAGAAACACTCGATTCCCTAATTCTTCAAATTAATATTCACAATCCTCATTCAATCTTAAAATTAAAAATCCGACAAATGTTTGAGTTTGAGATCGGAAATCCGAGCTCAGCTGTCAACAATCTTAACAGACAACACGGACACCAATAAACAGTCCAGAATTACATTCTGGTGAGAATGCAAGCGGCAGGCATACCCAAATGTGATGATTTAGAAGGCAATTGTTTGGCCAAGTCAAGAACTTTTGCCCAGTTGCCATCTCCACGGAATTTATCAATTTCTGACTCTAGCCTAGTAACATGTCTTGATTTGGCCGCCATGATGCTTTCATGAATGAGGTCATCAGGTCATAGTCTCAAAACAAAATATTCATCATAAAGATAATAAACTCAATAAAAAATCAACTATATGACACTCAAAAAAGTTTTGAATTAATATTTGATTATATTTTTAAGTCACAAAATTTTTATATGTAATAAAAAATTATAGTTGAGGCTACGAATACCGTGCACAAGCACGTGTGGCCCCCACACAAAACCTACTTCCTTTTCCGTTTCAGCTCTCAAGCAAGCGATTGCATTGGTTCGTAGGTCTCCCAAATAAATCCTATTTTCTCGTTAAAAATTAACGGTAGGCTTAATTTTATCGCGTAATGTTTCTAAGTTAAGGTTAAGATGTATTTGTAGTCATTTGAGGGTCTCATCGCCTCTGATTATTACCAATATTTTGATATTTAAGGGGGACGTAATCGTTCTCACCGAAACGTGAGTTGAGCGATATTGGGTGAATGCTGCGCATCGGTCCCTGTGTAACTGTTTAATTAGGCCTAAGTTGCTCCCAAATATTGAGGCCCTCCCTTGAAATTCATTTGGTCATAAATTCTATGCCCAATTTACGTTACTTCAGGCCCGTTAAGGGCTCATTGTGGATTGAATATTGATCATTTCAGCTCAAGGTTCCATAACTCACTGTTAACATCCAAGTTATGACTAGAAATAGAATTGAATAATTGATCAACCATGTTTTTCTGATATTTCAGGGGAGTCATCATGCAGATCTTCGTCAAGACCCTCACGGGCAAGACTATCACTCTCGAGGTATGTCAAGCAAATTGGCATAGGACGCTTTGATTTCATAGCTGATGCTGTTTGCTTTTTCTCTTCATAGGTCGAGCCTAGTGATACGATCGAAAATGTCAAGGCTAAGATTCAGGATAAGGAGGGTACGTTAGATCAGGGTTATACTTATTGCAATTAATCAGAATTGTGCAGGAGTATTAAGCCCTCTTATTTTTTTACCACAATCCTGGCATGTCTGTCCTTTTTCAGGAATCCCTCCCGATCAGCAGAGGTTGATCTTTGCTGGCAAGCAGCTTGAGGATGGCCGCACCCTGAGCGACTACAACATCCAGAAGGAGTCGACCCTCCATCTGGTGCTGCGCCTTAGGGGTGGTGCCAAGAAGCGCAAGAAGAAGAATTACACGACCCCCAAGAAAAACAAGCACAAGAAGAAGAAGGTCAAGCTCGCGGTACTCAAGTACTACAAGGTTGACGAGAACGGCAAAATTACTCGTCTGCGCAGGGAGTGCCCCAACGACGAGTGCGGAGCCGGAGTCTTCATGGCCTCTCACTTCGATCGCCAGTACTGTGGAAAGTGCTGCCTCACTTTTGTCTTCAACAAGCCTGAGGACAAGTAAATGCTCCCCGTACAATAAAAAAAAATTGTGAAAACTGAGTGGATTTCTTCTGAATTTTATGTTTGTATAATCTTGTGGAGTGATTAAATCCTTGGAGACTAAGACAGGTTGGCAATTGAAACTGAAATGCCTGTAAATTGATTTGCATGCTCCAGATTGAAGCTTCTGTCGTGTACTATCGATGCTTGAAAACCATCCTAAGTAATTTTCCACATGCTTGAGGTATACTGCCACTTATGTGTTATGATAAAACTAAACTCAACCAACATTGGTTTGCATGGAATGTCATTTAAGTTGGCGAGTGAATGTTCTCACACTATTCCTCAATTGGAGAGGGCAGCTTTGGTGGGAAAAGCACAAGATTGTGCAATGTTTTACAGGTGATAAAAACTTTTTTGTTTTTAACCCTCCTTTTACCAGGTTTTATATATTTACAGTCAGACCCTGTTAATCCCCCCTCTGTTCCCAAGGAAACAGGCGGATAAACGGAAAGGGTGGATTACATGTCAGACCATAAATTGATGAAAAATAGATGACATACAAAAACCCATGTACATGTACCATATACACCACTAGGTTACAAGCAGGTCATAAAAAAAAAAGATCAAGTGGGCAATGTAGATAGTAGACACAATAACTGAAGGATGGTCGTGGGCTCCCATTTTATGCATGTCATGATGAATGAGTACATGTACATGGATCAGCTTCGAGTCTCAATTCCATTCGCTTCTCCACTCAATTCCATGATCTCCACTCGCAACTCCCGTCGTTTGTTCTGCTCCTGAACATCGCCTAACTGAGCGACAATTAAATTGAAAGTGAGTCAGCTAAGCAGACAGAAAGGAATCGTCCCGGCGATGATATCCGCATTTGATAACTTTTTTAACGTCGAATAAGCCATTTGTTTTTTAATTAACCTGACTTGAAAGAAATTGCCGACAATGATATGTCGTGTCTTATGTTTGTTTACACTACGATATTTCGAAGGGCAGATTACATATGTAATTTATAATGATACAGTGTAGATTTGTTCCTGAGAATCGTGGTCGGAGGCTGATGAGTGAGTGATGGGGTTCTACGGCTCCACCCAACCCATTCGGGTGATACGGGCGCCAGAACAGAAGGGCCGGGACCGGGGTTTCCCCCTACTCTTATCGATAAATCCCAAGGGTTCTTTATCCTGCATACCACCATAGACAGTAGTACACAGCGCCTGGCCTTGTTACGCAGTTGGGCAGCACTGCAGAGTCATCGAAGAATTACAATTGTAATTCACAATCATAACGCCCTTGGCCTGATCAGGTCTCGAACCCGTGACCGGTTTAACCCACTGTGCTATTCGGTGCCCCCTCGTGGTTGGAGGCAGATTAACGCAAAGGGTGGTTTACATGACACAATTAACATTACAAACGATTTGTCCCTGAAATTTTAGGGCGGATTACATGACAGCGGATTAACGGGGTCTGACTGTATTTATATTTGTTTATAACAAATATTAAATATTATTTGTTTGCAATGTACTGCATTTAAGCACTTAGAAACGCCATAAATTGATAAATTACCATTACCGGGTATATAACACTGCAAAATGGCACAAAATGATTTCAGAACATTTCTGGCAAATCTACAAGAGATAAAAATGAAACTGTGATGAAGATTTATTACAGCCACATGGTTGAACACAAACAGAAATAAAACCAACATGCAATTCAAGATGGAACGAGATCAGAGAAAGGAAAGTGTTCAGAGCACACTGACGAGTTTGAGTCCAATGCGTTTCCTGTTCGCGTCCACACTCAACAACTGAACCTGCACTCTGTCACCCAATTGCAACGCTGCTGCTCCTCTCTGGTCCACTGCTGGCATATTTGACGTGTGAACCAGACCATCCGTTCCCACGCCAATATCAACAAACGCCCCAAAGTGCGTGCGATTCACAACCCGCCCGGTTAGTTTCATGCCAGATTTGAGATCAGAAAATGAAGTCATTCCCTCACGAAAGAGAGGCTTCGTGAACTCTGAAAATCAAGTGATGAGTGAGGTGATGAGTATTTGATGAGTACTCACCATCTCGGAAGTCGTGGCCAATTGGTTGACACAGACCGTCAATTATCAGGCTCATGGTAGGTAAGCCAATGTTGAACTCGTTAGCCAAGTCTTGCAGCGCTGTAATTATTGAAGTGTACGTTAAACATATGTATTAAGTTTTTGCTAGTACCACTCGGTTCCTTCCACTTCTGGAAATGCTGTATGAAAGATGATTGGCCAATATTGCTTTTATCGAGTCCAGACTTCTTGATAACCCTATGATCCAAAATAAGGGTGATATCGCATACGACCCTTGACCCCTTGAAACACTCACTTATCAGCAACAGAGTAAGATTCGGGATGAATGTTGGTCATATCAAGGGGTTCCGGCTCGTACGTCACAGTTTTCACGCCCGATTTCTTCTTCGGTTTTGGACTCACAACAGAACTAGAATCAGAATGGTTAAACTACGGCGAGATAAAAATATGAGAATACCTTGCGTTCGCAGCAGCACTGGTCTCCGGTTGAATCCTCACAAATCCAGCGCACTGTTCAAATGTCTTTGGACCGAGTCCTTTGACTTTCTTTAATTGGTCTCGATTGATGAATCCTTTGTTGGTTTCTCTCCACGCCACGATCTTCTCGGCTTTCGACTGAGACAAACCTGCGATGCGTCTGTGAACCGAGGAAGAGAACTGATAAAATATCCATAGATATTTAGACAAACCAACCTGAGAATGGTTTCACTGCAAAAGTTCAGGTCAACACCAACAAAATTGACACACTCCTCAACAACATCATCCAACGCTGTTCTCAACTGGTTCTCAGCGATGTCATGCTGCATAAATTAATTAAAATAAAATTCCTCATGAAAGTTTAACTTCACCTGGTACATCCCCACTCCAATGTGCTTAGGATCGATTTTAACTAACTCTGCGAGGGGGTCTTGTAAGCGTCTGGCGATCGACACTGGGGAAGAATTTCCCAGTAGAGAGAAGATCAAAATTAATTATTGACGCTAACCTGCTCCACGAATACTGACGTCCAAATCAGGCATTTCCTTAATGGCTTCGCTTGAGGCGCTGTAGATAGAGGCACCGGCTTCATTCACTATGCTGTCATAATTATTCCGTTATACAGTTTAAATCAATAATTAATGACTCACCAATATTTGACTAGAAGAGGTTGGAATGCTCCGGCTGAGATGTGTTCTGATAACACTTGCTCTGTCTCCCGACAAGCAGTTCCGTTGCCAATGGCAACAGTACTGCAGCTGGAACAGAAATATTAAACAATATTTGACAAATATCAAGACACCTACTTGTGTTGTTTCAAGAGACTTACTAACTTCGCCATTTCGCTGTTTTGTTTACTTTTGCCGTTGCCGTGGAGATATGATACACCAGAAGACAGAACGCTGCCTGTTGTAAACGACGTTGACATTTAATTACACGGGCGAGTGGAGTTACCGTTAGGGGAAGTGATGGCGTACTTGCAGCCGTTGCGGAAACCTGGATCCAAACCAAGAACGACTTTCCCTCTGACGGGAGGAACGAGGAGGAGACGCTTCAGATTGGAGGCAAATACTTCGATTGACTCCCTTTCCGCTCTCTTGCTTATGTCTTTCCTGGAATTAAAATTAATTTTCAGGATTCTTTTTCATTTTTGTATGTTTTTCATTTTATTTATTCCCTTGTGGGGTACATTTTATGCATGT
This sequence comes from Capitella teleta, assembly GCA_000328365.1. Taxonomy (NCBI): domain Eukaryota; kingdom Metazoa; phylum Annelida; class Polychaeta; family Capitellidae; genus Capitella; species Capitella teleta. The sequence goes on along the minus strand of KB311733.1, from coordinate 229,821 downwards.
GGTTCAGCTCTGAGTCTCTGAGTTTCAATTCCATTCGCTTCTCCACTCAATTCTATGATCTCCACTCACAATTCCTGGCATTCGTTCTGCTCCTGAACATCGCCTAACTGACTGACCAAATAAATTAAAAGTAAGCCATCCACCCAGACATAAAAGGAATCGACACGATGGAGGCGGATTAACGAAAAGGGCGGATTACATGACGGCCGATTATCGAGGTCTGACTGTAGTGATAAACCAATTCCCACCGAATATGTCTGAGCATCAGGGGCTGGATAAGGCGTGAGTAGGCATCATCCACTGCTCCCTCAACCAATTTCCTCTGCTCCACGTTCGTCTTTGGGTGCAAAAAGTTCTTCAAGGCGACTCTTGAGATTTCCTTAGGAACTGCGTCTGGGACATTGAACTTTACAGAGAGAACTTTGAGAACTTCTCCTCTGTTGATGGCCATCACCTGCAGATGCGACGTGAGATTATGATGCAATTAAGGCGACGATTCTATACGCTCACTTGATGTGCTCTGATTGATTTAACCGAGTGCTTTGTGTCGATGTAATTTTCAAATTTACTGATGTTTTCTTTGAATTTCTGATCGTCTTTTTTTGAATTTCTTGCTTTGCTGACTTCAAGTTGAATGAACGCTGATGAAAATCTGAAGAAGGAATAGTTTAATTTGGATTATGAGTATGGTAACCAACTTTGATCGTGCGGTGTCCATCACTGTTTTATCTTTGCTGATCAGGTCAGCGATGATGTGCTGCACTCCTTTCATCACATCAGATAAAGTGCTGCGATCTAGAAATGAACGCAAGATCCAACACAAGCCAATATCTCAGTTCTTCCTATTGCAAAGTCACAGTTTGTAAAACTGAACTATAAATGGTTATAATTTATTTTTATTTCAGAAGTCATAAATTAAAAAAAATTAAAAAATTCAAGCACACCTTTGCTTTTGCGATCTACAGCAGCCTGGATATTAGCCACGCGTGGATTTTTGATGAGGTTCAACGCCAGCGGCTCGAGACCCGCTTCCTTGGCACGGGCGGCTAATGTTTTCTTGCTGCCGGGTTTGTAAGGGGCGTACTGGAGAAAGGGTGATCACCGCATTGAACCAAGCATTTAGAAAAACTCACGAGTTGCTCAACTTCTGTCAGGGTTTGTGAGTTCTTCAAAGCAGCAGAAACGTCTTCGGATAATTGTTCGGATTTTATTAATGTTTTCATAACGGTTGAGATTTTCTTCTGTACTTCTCTATAGAAGTCAAAAGAGGAAGATTAAAAATTTTTGAATAAATCTCAGAAATAGAGACCTCAATCCATCCAGCTCTTCTTTGACTTCTCTCAATTTTTCCACCTCCATGTTTTCCGTTTTTTCTTTCCGATACCGTGCAATGAACGGAATGGTGCAGTCGTTGTCCAGCATGTCTACTACATTTACGACTGCAGTCACTGGGCAACCAACTTTATCAGCCAAAGTTTCATTCAGATCCCATGTCACGTCACAGCTAATGTCTTCTGATTTCTTGATTTTCTTTGGCGGAGGCGCATTTGACGATTGTGACTTCCTTTTCGATGCTCCAGACATCTTGATCGATCCTGAGGGAAACAGTGGATATTTTGAGATATTGATCAAGAATGATCAAAATAATATCATAAATATTTACAATGTATTATATAAATATTAAATTCTTCTGCATGCAGAATACACTCATACATACAAGGTTTAATTAATTACTAAATTATTATTATGTTAGGCCTATCAAATGCCGCATAAATATCACCGCATATCACCTTTCACCAACAATAATATAACATTAGCCTACTAATTTTCTCATGAATATATCACAAAACATCCATTCTAATCAATCAATAGTTGTTGACTCTTCTAAAAATTATCTGCTTTCAACTTTTTATACGACGCCGAAAGGCGCGAAATTCCAATCCGAGCAACGCGCTGATGTCGGATGTTTACATTGCCAACGTTCGTGGCTGCCAGTATTATTCTTAGTAAAGTGAGTGAGTGATTGGGGTTTTACGGCTCCACCCAACCCGTTCGGGTGATACGGGCGCCAGAACAGAAGGCCCGGGACCGGGGTTTCCCCCTACTCTTATCGATAAATCCCAAGGGTTCTTTATCCTGCATACCACCATAGACAGTAGTACACAGCACCCCGCCTTGTTACGCAGTTGGGCAGCACTGCAGAGTCACCGAAGAATTACAATTGTAATTCACAATCATAACGCCCGTGGCCTGATCGGGTCTCGAACCCGGGACGTCGACCCCCACGGTCGTCATAGGATTGTAGTCAGCGGTTTAACCCACTGCGCTATTCTTAGTAAAAGTAGGACGTTGGTGATATGAAAATAGTTCAGCAGTAAATCTAAAATCCGGATCGGTTGTTGTGGCCTTTTGCGCTATTGCATGCTACAGGTAGTACAGCATGGACGCTGTTATTTTTGTCGGATCTTTTGCGTGAAAATTGTATGGTATCCTGGAAGCCTACAATTTTAATTAGTGTGGACTCATTTTGGGCCTGACACGGTAGGGTTGATCCACGGACGATCAAGATGAGTCATAGTATAGAGCTAGTAGTAGTATTATGTGTGAATAGGAGATCGCAGAGGTAATTTACCCTATTATCGCTCACATGGAAATAATTTGAACAAACAACTGTAAGTGAATGACAGAAATAATTCACTCCTAAATAACTAAATTATGTGTATGTCTGTTATTACTCTTGTTCGTAAATTGTCCAATCACCCGCGTAGATAGTTGAAATTCAGAATTTATATCTGGTTTTATTTTTCCTGGCGAATTTCGTTCAAATCATAACGCACAAATCATAACGTCAGGTTGAAGCATTTCCCTCTTGAATCAGGTTCAGGTTAATTGGGTTAAAGTGCCTCTATTTCGGCACTGTTGCAATCTGACGTCCGAGTTTCTCTTTTTATATATCTTCTATTTCTAAAAGATATATCCTCATAAATAATACAGTAATAACTGAATTAAAACTTTGGAATAACCAACCAAACAATAAGCCCTACTTCCCTCCCCCACTTCCCCAAAACAACAGAACAAATGATAACAAGTAAATAGATAAATGAATAAATGAATAGGTAGATAAGGTATAAATATAAATAAAGATAAAAAGAAAATAACATGAAAAGAATGAATGAATGGATGACCAGAAGATACTCGTTGCTCTACTCAGTCATAGTGCGAAAGGACGCCGCCTGGTAGCCCTCCACGCAATATGACCGAAGCAGGAGCAAGTTGTAAAGTAACATAACAATACACCACACCACAGTCTACAATAATGCATCAATAGACCAACCAAAAGCATCAGCACTTGCTTGCTACTGACTAGATAACTCATAAACAAACCAAAAGTAACAAATTATAGCAATAGAACAGACACTTGCACTCTCTCGCAAACGTCAGACCAGGGCCTTGCTTTCTATCTTTCTCTCTCTCTCCTCTTTCGCTCCTTCCAAATCTTTCCTACACTCCCCAACACCAGTCGTTCCAGGTCCACGGTGTTACTACTGCGAACCCCAGCACTTCCTCCACCAAATCCTCATCTCCCCTCTCCTCTCTCCATCTCCTCACCCACTCTTCTCTCAACCTCTCATACCAAACACATTCAAACAGCACATGCCTTTCAGTCTTTTCTCTCCACATGTACACCTTCTCTCATCCTCTCCATACTTCCATCTTACACACTCATTCATTCTCACTGGCAAACAATCACCTCTCATCATCAACCTCACTCCTGCCCCGTCTTGTCCATCCGCATACGCCTCTAACTTCACCTCTCCTTTCTCTTATGCATACCTCCTCGTCCTTTCATCCTCTGTGGCTGTTCTTTCCATCTCAATCTTCCTAACTCTTGTACCATCCTCTCTAATTCAACTTCTAATCTCCATCAAACACGCTCTCCCCACTCTCCCAACCAGCCCATTCTCCTCCAACACTCTCACCACAAACTCTACCTTTGCAGTACAACAGCTAGCCAGCCGATTCGACAGTCAGCTAGCTGCTAGCCAGCCACTGCTGTTAACAACCAGCTAGTATGATTTCTTAACAGCAGCCCCAGTGTCTGGTTCCAATCCATGCTCCACACAATTTGCATCAGAGGTGGTAATGCGATGTTTTGGGAGATTTAATTAATGCTTGTAATTTTCACCCCAAATTAAGGCTACCAAATTTTAACTTTCTGAAGTGGTCTATTTGTAACATTTAAATGCAAGTGGTGAGTGATCGCGAAGAGATTTAAATCAGATGAGCCTCAGAACGAGCACTAAGGAATGTCATCTCTTGCATGGATGGCGCTTCAATACAAGCTCTCTGCTTTGTTTTGATTTAAGGAGATAAACATTAGTGCTACTAATACTGTCACAACAATAGCACTCTCAAACAAAACAATAGTATGAGAGTGTTGTCTTAATTATGCGTTCAATGAAGCTTATCCATGGTCTGGGGCCCTGTTTACCGCCAAAAGTGGAAATATCGCAGAATGTTGAGTGCACTCTGTTGAGATAAATCGGCATAAATTCCATAAATGTTGATGAAATAGGAATAGAAATGATAGGAATAGCAGCATGACATGTTAGACTAACCATATCCAGTATTTATTTCTCTTATCTTTGTGTGATTTTTACACTGCGTTATGTTTTGTAACACTCTCTCGGAAATGCGCAGCACCATTTAAAGCATTGAGATCTTTAACATGGAGTAGATAGACTACTTTTGGCCCACTCTGTATTTATGAGGTGAAATAAAAATTGAGTGCCTCTTTAAGAAAATAATTTATTTCTGCAACAATGAACCAAAATTAATCCCACAACAGAACCACATTTAGAAGGTTGAACAAAACTGCTGACCAAAAGCAGAAGTTAAATTAAATATATGTTCATTATTCTGCACAGCAGATAATAATGATATCAGTGCATATGTGACCAATTGCTAATGCAATAATAGAATAAAACATGATGTCAACAATCAAATCATTGTGAAATTATATGCAACAGATCGTGATCACAGAAACATAGGAATGTAAGTCAAATATTCTTCTTGTGTTGTGAAACAGAAATTAAGAATATTATAATGAGAATTGTTAACTCAGGGAGATTCACAGCATGAATTTGACTGAATTTGATTTTTTATATTTTTGTGTAATTGAAAATGAGTATTCATACATAACTAATTATGAATTTCTTGCGAATGGCTGCTAAATTTCAGGGAAACCCCATACTTAGACGGCTGATGAACGCGTTTGACACCAGGATTCTCAAAAACGGTTGAAGCGCAACCCTATATAACTAAAACCCAAATGTTGTAGAACTTTCCTATACTGAGCAACAAAAGAAACAAAACAGTTTTTATTTATTGTATCATGGGTTCAAAAGAATTTGAACTCTTCCTAATCAGTTGCATGCGTTCTAAATGGTCACACAATGAATTCATGAATAGAAAAGAGGAAAATTGCGCTTGGTTGAACAACAATAGAGATGAACAAAGAAAGTTGTTCATTTCGGATATCTCCAAAAATCATGCATGGAATATAGTTATTTTTTCCTTGGCAGTTCATGATTTCTTTGGCACATTTTGTTTCTCAATGCAGCCTCTAAGCTCATTGCTTTTAGGATGGCCCAGGAGAGGATCCAAATTCTCATCCGCAGCATGCGCCGAAGGGGCATGGCCTGTATTGAGGCAATGAGGGGCCACAATCATTATCAATGACAAGTTTTATGCCTTTTTTTTTTCAATAAAATAATCGTTCCATCTAAAGTGTGATTATGCATTTTGACCCCTACCCCACATTCAACATCCTTGTTGATGCCACGTAACTGCCAAAAACTTCTGAATAATTAATCATGGATGGTTACCCAACACATCCACTAATCATGTATACATGATAAATTTAGTTTGCACTACTCTATGAGTTTTCCAAAACATGTATAGTTTCTTTTGTTGCTCAGTATATATCTTGTTTCAATTTTTTGAATGCCCCCAAACATTACCAACCAACCACTATAACCGGAACCCTGTTCCCTTAAGCACGCTCCTTGCTACCTTATGACTAATAATTCCTTTCCCCAAGTTGACCAATCAGCATTCCTTCTTCTTGTTCGCCAGCGCCACCTGGAACAGCGTCACACATCCCTTTGCCGAGGGCGCCATGTTTTGCCAGATTTCGTGCAACTGAAGTTCAAGCACGTCTTTCATGCTAACGAACATGATACTAGTTGTCTCATCTGCTTCCAGCTGGTTGCCCTCTTTGTAAAGGCGTCTGATTTCCACAGAATCCAACTTGCACCTGTAATAAAGAAGAATTACATTACATAATTTCAAAAATATATGATACTAATTCTCACTTGACGTAATACTCTGAACTTGGTCTTCCTGCACTGGTGGTATTCCTCGCAATTCCCATCAGCTGAGGGTCTGTCAGGGAACCAATAGGAACGTTGACCTCGTCAGCGATTTCTCGTAGAGTTGAGTTGAATATTTCATCGACCACTTCTTCTTCTGGCATGACACTCAAGGCAATTTCTGATATCGGAATCTTGCCAACCAACTCCTGAATAAAAAAGAAAGAAAAATAAAATACAATAATGTCTCAGTCTGTAAGACACACCTGAGGCTCAGGGTGCCCCCCAGGAATATCCCACAATCCAACTGCTTCTCCAACATGTGCACTTCTCCTCAGGAGAATCATGAAGCCATCAGAGGTTTCCACAAGTGAACCAACTCCAAGTGCATCAGACATATAAGCCTGAGGGTTGGCATAATTTTTTTCACCCAAATCGTGATACAATCTCGCATTCGGAGACCAGTTTGTGCAAATAAAGTCCTTGTAATCAGATAAGCCGAGTTTGAACACAGGAGTATTCCCTTGTTGTTCTACGCTGTCGATTCTGAATTTTGTTCCATTCCATAACTTGGGGTTTTCCTGCATTCTATTCGCCCAAAGCTCATCGATGGTGTTTTCGTATTCGGACGGAAGGGTTCTTCGGTTGAAGTCAGAAGAGAGGCGAACTTTCAATTGTGAACGACCCACAAACTGCCCCTTGGGTACAGCATACATTAAAACGACATGGGGATCCATTTTGGTAAGTTTATATGGCGGTAGTAATCATTTGGTAAAAGATCAAATAAGATATTACAATTTTGTTAAAAATACTGCCATGTTGACACCGGAAGTGATGCAGACAGCCTTCCGTGAAAACTATGGTTGGCCAGCGCTACTCCAACTATCATAACTTCGAACACTTTTGATGGTGTCTTTTGATATTTAATTACACTAATATAGCTATAAATCAGTTTAAAAATAAATATTAGGGCCAAAGATTTGCTCCAAACCTCTATTTATATCTATTTGAATGATATACGAAATATTGGTTGTTGACCTTAGACTCGGGAAGCATTAGTATCTTGTGGCGACTTTGTAATCTTCTCTCCATAGCAACCAGCCAAGCTGTTCCGCTGCCTGTGAGCTTCCATTTGGGAAGACTTCTCGTTGAAATTCTTTTATACTCCTGGGGCAGGACCAAAGATCATCTCAGAAATATGGATTGTCAAGATCTTCGCCTCACAATTGAATATGTCGGATCCAGCGGCATTATCCTCAGCTCAGAACAGAAAGCTGCTCTTGAAACTTCACTCACAATTCTCAAAAACAACCATAAATTCGATAAAACATATTTCTGGGGCAAAATTCTTGGCGTGAAGGACGACTATTTCATTGCACAAGGAGTGGGCAAAAATGAGTTTGAGGACAGGAAAATTCTGTACAGGTAAGAATATTCAATTATTAATTCTTTTAATTTAAAATCACTCATTAAATTAATTAGAATCAAATTACTTGGAAATAAATAATAATTATATGTTTATAATTTAGGCATAACTCAAATTTAATTATAATTAGCCTACTACAGTGGAACCGCGATATACCGTCAATCACTATAATGACGGCCGCGCTTAACAGCAGCATTTAGCTTGTGACGAATCTATATCCATGTTAGGCACCTCGTTATATGAGAACCCTTGGTTTTGACACCCTGTGACAAAACTATGTTTTATGCCTAAAATTGCGGTGCATGTTAGACAATCAATTAAAAAGGTGCTGCTTTGAAAACAGGCTGGCATCTGACGCGAGGTCATAACTGACCCACGCTGCGACACGGAGTGCATGAGATCAAAGAAAAGTTATGATGGAGACGACTTATCGAGTCATTCATAACGTCCTGCGACCATAAAGTTGTGCATTCATAACGTCCCCTGTGACCATAACGCATTCATAACGTTCACATGAGTAATTTTTTTGACTCCTGAGTGACCTGCTTTGGAGAACCGACGGCCGCCCATAACGACACAAAATTGGCTGTGATGAATGCTGTTGTTATATCGCGGTTCCACTGTAATTGATTACAATGAACATTCTTGGTATTGCATTGGTAGACCTATATGTAATATAGTAATTGAGTAAATATGTGGAGAAATATTTGATCATTATAATTAAGTACACTTTTTAAAAGCGCTTGTTTGATTGAATTATCACAGATTCATTATTTTATTCCCAGCAAGAATTTGGTAAACTGGGGACTGCTTCCCCCTGCGACTCCAGAAATGAAAGAAAAGGCTAAATTGGCAAAAGGTCGTTTCACAGGTGACCCTTCGTTCGAGTTTGAACACACAGAAATCAAGAAGATCGGAGAAGGAGAGGAGCAGACGGAGGAAGAGGAAACCGTAAATGAAATATAAAATTAAGAACATTTGATCTGATTGATTTCCATGCAGGTGACAATCAAAGAAGAAGAACGTTTGGCTGCTGTGATCGCTGAAATTGACTACGATGTGAGAATCATTCCAAGAGGCGCCTTCGTGAAAACAGCCAAAGGATCCCCCAGTGTACACCAACCGCAGTTTTGAAGGTTCGAATTCTAGTTTTAATTATCAGAATATTTATGTTTCCTGGTTACGTTGTTTCAGGGCTTTCGATTTCGGAAGCAGCGAAGCTCTGCAGTTACATGCACTTCCGGGAGGCAACAAAAATGCACGAACAGACGCTGTTGGAGAAAGCAGACATGAATCCATCGATTGACTTCATGGATCCGCTTGACAAAGACATCCCAAAGGGTGAGTCACACGCCGTTGAAAGATCAAATTTCTATACGCAATGATTCAGGTTCCTGGAGCTTACAGTTTGAGCGTGGAAGTGCTCAGGTGACTCTTAGGAGTCTCTCGTGGCAAGGATACGTCTTCTTCCATGTGCCTGGAACTAGGAGATACGGATCGATCTACGTTGGATCTGGAGAGAAGAATATGGATCTCCCGTTCATGTTATAAGACCCTCAGCTCAAATCATCTTTTTTTTTGTGAACTGTGTTTTTCTCCCTCCCTCTCAGGAGCAAATGATCCTAAGTTTCCCTCCTTTTTTATGTTTATGCATAAAATCTTCAATTCAACACTTCATTGAAATACAATCTTGTGTTTTAATCTCTTGGTTGTTTGCATCATTGATCATTACTGAAACTTGGTTTCATTTGTTAAAATATGTGATGCTGCATACTCAAATAAGTCTCTTATTGCAGATGTTCAATAATGACTTCTCTGTTTCATTCCGTCGCATATTTAATTTCCAACACACTGATGCAAAATTTATAAGTTATCTTCAACGGTGGCGGGTGAGGTTACAGCCATTGGAAGAGGACAACTGTCAGGAAATTGAAATAAGCTGAGAAAATTGGTTATTTTCTAAGAGTCCACTTGATTAACATTGCTGTTGTAAAATACCACTTTTGAAGTGAAATGATCTTGATGCATCTGAATCCACCAAAAAAAAAAAAATCACAAAATTCAACCTCAGCGATATTTTCACACTATTACGCTTCAAAACCTGTGACAAGCAACTCATGAGAAGCTGTGGAGATAAAAAAAACCCTTAATTTTAGTGAAAAATACTCCTCATGCTAAGAAGAAGCATTTGTTGAACCCTGAATCAAAAGTTCTAATCCCAAAAACGCTCCATTGAAAGCAATGCAAAAGTTAAAATTAATCATAACTTTTATTAAAATTGAAATCACAATTGTCCGAACGTCTTCTCCGGTCTCTTGCGCAATCCATGCGTGATGGTCATTGGGGAGTCCTTGGTGTAATAGACGTTGTACTTCTTCCACTTGTACTGACTGTTTTCCATCTTCCTCTCCTTGCCCTTGGGGTGTGGTGGCTTCAATTCTGGCATGAGACCTGCAAAAGTGGTCGTTGATACAGTGAACAAAAGTGTCGAGCCAACAAACCCGCTCGCTGAGATTGATGGACCAGAGTTTTGAGTCTGCGTTGAGCTTTCTCACAGAGGCCTGTCACACGTCTTGGCAGCAGACATCCGTCTGAACGAAGGAATTGACTCAGAATAAGAACATCCTGAAAAGGAGAAGAGGAACTCTTACTGAGAAACAGCTACATATCATCCATGGATATTAAAATTTTATGATTATCATGTTTCATTTCAAGGGCGTTAAACTTCATTCGCTGATTGAACCATTATTTTGTATATTCTAATTTGCCCTTGAAGACCTTTTGACCTTCTTGCACTCATGACTAGAGGCACGCACCTGATACCCAACGCGGACTCCCAACTTGTTTGGACAGAGAGCACAGAAGTTTTGAGAGTTTTCAAATTTGAGAACTTCCTTTTCTTCTTCTTTCACGTGAACGCCTTCGACCTGAGAAAAGTTATAACAATTTTGAACGCAGGGAAAAAAGAAGCAAATCGAACTCACTGTGGTCACTCCATCGGACTCTGTGATGTTGACTGAAAAATGGATAAAGGTCGCTTTGAGATTTTGGAAAGCGATACAGTGATTTGTTAAAGTAAAGTTAGGAGACAGTCAAACAAGGATGATTTCATACGATTTACCATGATGGGCGCTGAACCAGTTAATTCAAACGATATGGACGTTATCCAGTTCACTTGTATACCAGGGGAATAAGTTCCAGTATATTCAATTATTAGTAAAGTCGTTGGAATGTTTTTATTTACACAGTTAAATGGAATTGATGATCCTGCATGCCAAGTAAGCCTCTACTGCTCATAACGGTAGGTCAGGTAATCTTAAAATAGATCCCCAGAATTGTGTTTTGTACGAATGAACGCAAATAGAATTTGAAAACCAAGAAGAATGTGAATTATGACTGTCAGTGTCGGAACAGTGAATTTTGTCAGTGTATCGGGCTTTTAAAGGGAGGGAGAACTGGTTGAAAATGGACTTTGAGTCGTTATTTGATGCACCAAAGATGATTCTTATGCCTGGCCCACACAAGGAATATCATCGCTAACGATTTCGCGGGAGATATAATGCTAATTAGGCGTGACGTCAGTCGCTGTGATGAAACACCGAGTTCCCCATCTTTTACAATGGGCCTCGTCATATCAGCGTGTCCTGCGACTAAACACCTGGATATTTTTTTTATTTTCTTTTCGGAAATAGATAGAATAATCATTTTGCCACCAGTCAGGCGCGAAAAAAAAAATATTTTTCGCTATTTTTCTTATTTTAACAAGCGATTTTCTAGGACACCTACCATGTTTCTCATCCTGAAACAGTAAAAAGGTCAGCCAGAGTGCACCACGCATGCGCTTTCGTTTCGTAAACAACAAAGATGTCCTTTTATGGCGAAGATGCTCTGCTCTGATTGGCTGAAATCGATAGCTTCACGAGGGGAACGGGACCAATCAGCCATCAGCCAAACCAAGCCATCAGCTGACGTTTGCCTCCTATACTTCGCAATGGAAGCCATTCTCCCATAGGCGCAATGCTAACCCCGATATTCGGAATGCATTATTTCCTTACGCTTGCATCCAGGCAGGGTT
>KB311733.1:196143-211612 GCA_000328365.1 Capitella teleta | reverse complement strand
CTTTTGCCTTTTTCCAGGGCTTCCTGTATCTCTCTTGTTTTTGCTTCTCTTAGATCTTGTCTCATTTTCTTGCGAATGGTCTTACTGATCTCTGCATATTCAATCTCGTTTCTGTTGGTATCTCTTTTCATTTCTCTTCTCTTCTTCAACATTTCTTTTGTGTCTGTCTTCAGCTTTTCTCTCTTCCTGCTGTTATCAATTCCTCCAACCGATTTTGCGCATTCCTGGATGGTAGTGCACACCTTTTCACTCTCCTCCTCAATGCCTCCCTGTGTTGCCGCTAGGATCTCAAAGCGGTTTCGGAGTTCAAGTTGGAATTCCTCCTTGTTTTCCATGAGCTTTTCAATGTTGATCTTAGGTGCAGGTCTTCTCACCATTTTGCTTCTCTCCAACCTGTGGTTCGTTCTGATCGTACTGCGAACCAATCTGTGATCGCTTCCGGTGTTGAGTCTCTGAATTACTTCGGTGTTTAGAATAATATCCTTCTTGTTTGTCATGATGAAGTCTATTTGATTCTTGGTTTCTCCATTTGGGCTTCTCCATGTCCATTTCATTGAGCTTTTCTTCTCAAAATAGGTGTTCGTAATTTTCAGATTTTTGGATGTTGCAAATTGGACCAGTCTCTCTCCTCTCTCGTTTCTCTCTCCAAGACCCTGTTCTCCTGTTGTTTTTCCATCTCCTTGTTCGTGTCTGCCCACTTTAGCGTTGAAGTCTCCCATGATAATTTTGTAGAAGCTCTTGTTTCTCTCCATGACTGATGTTATGTCTTCATAAAACTCTTCAACTTCTTCATCACTGTGAGTTGTGGTTGGTGCATACACTTGAACAATCTGCATTTGGTATTGATTGTTTACCTTCATTGTCAGGGAAGCTACTCTGTCATTTAGTCCCTCGAACTTGATGATCTTGTCTTTCACTTTCCTGTGGACCAAGAAACCAACTCCTCTCTGTGGCACATCACCTCCGATGGTATAGAGTGTGTGTCCACCTTCCGTTGTTGTCAGTTGTTCTCCTTTCCTCCTCGTTTCGGCCAGGCCAATGACATGCCATTTCAAATTGGTCTCATTTAGCTCATGCAAGAGCTCTGTCTCTCTGTCATCGTCTTTCAATGTTCTAACATTGTACGTTGAGATGTAGATTTTGGGAACCCGGAGATTCTTCGCACCCTCTGCCTTTCGGCTGCCGGGGACTGAGGGCCTTTCTGAGTTTCGTGAATTCATGTTGTGGGGTGGAACCATGACTCACCACGCTGGTTCAGTGCGGGTTGGTGAGTTGCCTGCTCCCAAATGTAGGGTGCAGGACTATGCGACAGGTAGTATGAGGTTACATTTTACTCATAGCAGATACATGACCTGACCTGACATGACCTGACCTGACCTGTTTTCTTTACTATTTTTTATTTATTTTTTTTTTTTCTTAGCAAAATTATTTTTTTATTCGCGATTTTATAATTTCGAATTTAACAATTGCACCAGCTTCATTCAATGTTAACGTGCTTGGAGTGATTTGATCATGTTAGAAATGCGCTTTACGATGTATACTGAGCACCAAAAGAAACTTAAAGGGAGGGAGAACTGGTTAAAAATTGACTTTGAGTCGTTATTTGATGCACCATAAATGATTCCTATGCCTGGCCCACACAAGGAATATCATCGCTAACGATTTCGCGGGCGATATATTGCTAACTAGGCGTGACGTCAGCAGCTGTGATGAAACACCGAGTTCCCCATCTGTTACAATGGGCCTCGTCATATCAGCGTGAGCGTGTCCTGCGACTAAACCCTTGGATATTTTTTTATTTTCTTTTTGGAAATAGATAGAATAATCATTTTGCCACCAGTCAGGCGCGAAAATTATTTTTTTTTTTTTCGCTATTTTTCTTATTTTAACAAGCGATTTTCTAGGACACCTACCACGTTTCTCATCCTGAAACAGTAAAAAGGTCAGCCAGAGTGCACCACGCATGCGCTTTCGTTTCGTAAACAACAAAGATGTCCTTTTATGGCGAAGATGCTCTGCTCTGATTGGCTGAAATCGATAGCTTCACGAGGGGAACGGAACCAATCAGCCATCAGCCAAACCAAGCCATCAGCTGACGTTTGCCTCCTATACTTCGCAATGGAAGCCATTCTCCCATAGGCGCAATGCTAACCCCGATATTCGGAATGCATTATTTCCTTACGCTTGCATCCAGGCATGGTGTTTTTGGCACGGAATGCTATCAATTGGTGCTATGAGTCAATAGAACATCACTTAAAATTTAGTTCCCCATCCCTTGAACATTAACATGTCTTTACAAGCTTATAGAGTAGTGCAAACTAAATTTATCATGGATATAATATTATGATTAGTGGATGTGTTGGGTATCCATCCATTATCAATTATTCGAAAGCTGGAGTTTCTGGTGGTTACGTGGAAATAGCAAGGATGTTGAAATTAGGGTAGGGGCCAAAACGCAAAATCACACTTCAGATGGAGTGATTGTTTTATTGAATACAAAGCATAAAAATTGTCATCGATAATGAATATGGCTCCAAAATGCCTCAATACAGGCCATGCCCCTTCGGTGCATGCTGCAGATGAAAATTTGGATCCTCTCATTCAGTGAACTCTCTTGTTCTTTGTGTTACGACAGAAATAAATTATACAGACATGGCCAGGCCAGATGGGACCAAACTACTCCACGTTTTAAACAAAACTTGGGTAAAACTGATCAAATATTCCCATAAATAATATCTTGTATGGATTGACTAGGTAATTCTGCACCCATTTATGCAAAGAAATTTAATATAAAGTATATTTTGAATGAGGGAGGGACATTTCAATGAATGTTAGGATTGCGAAGAGTGTAAAATCAGATGAGCTCCTGAACGAGCATTAAGGATTGTCGATCATCTGTTGTATGATTCAACACAAATTCTTTTTCGATTTTACGGTATAAAAAATTAGCGATACAATCACGTTATATAATTGAGAGCTATATGCCGTCGGCATCCTCAATCTATTCTTATATACGTTGATACCAATAGCTCTCTCAAACAAAACAATAGTGCGAGAGAATAAGACTAATTTCGGTGCACTCAGCATTTTTGTCATTATATTCATTTATCTAAACCAGTGTAATTTTACAAATGCACTGCACAATATAAGGTAAAAAAGAACAAGATTACGAAAGGGGTGAATTCTGTTATATATATATATATACAACCAGGATAGAAACAAATAAAAACACTCAAGGTCACACACAACCAAACATCAAACTCTTTTCTTTCTTCAGGATTAAATGCGAATGAGCGCCTTTTCCAGCCGCTCCATTAGTGCATTGAACTGAACAGAACTCAAGTTACAGGAACGTACAATTTCCTCTAATCGCGAGCGGTACTTTGTGAGGTCAGGAAGCTGATCACATGACGGCACGTTCATGAAATCAGCAAAGAGGCTTTTCCACGTCTCGACCCCCGGCCAGAATCTAAAATAATTACAAACAATATAAATAAATGCTACAAACATGAATTTATACAAACGACCTTTTGAACACTCCGGATTGCTTCCATGTTTTCGTGGCACTGTTGAATATGACGTCCATGTATTTTCCAAATATCAACACGTGCAGTGTGCCGACCGCACCAAACAGATCCGTCTGGAGACAAAGAGAATAAAATGATAAAATCAATGAAATACAATTCAAAGATTCACCTGGTATGTCCATGGTCGGTTTGTTTTCATTTCAATACATTGAAATCCCGAGGTATCCACGCTAGCAGAGAAAGTAGTTCCGCTTGGGAACTGTCGCATATCAATGCTACATCCGAAGTCAATCAATTTGAGCATTTTCTGTTTGCCTTCCAAGAGGTTATGTAACTTCTGATCTGGGTTTAGACGCGGGCTGAAGGGAGAGATTGAAATATTCATTTGTTTTGGTGCGGATTAGAACGAGAGGTGACATACAAACACGTAATGAGAAAGTTGTCTGGTTTGAGATCTCCGTGAATAATCTCACACCGCGAAAACATCTCAAGCATCAAGAGAATCTCTGTGGCTAGGTATGCGAGGAACTCCCAGGGAAGCTGCAGACTGTGTTTGGCACAGGCGTTGACGAGATCCTGTGCAACAGAAACGTGAACATTGCGCGACTAAAAGGTTCCGAGATGCGACCCACCAGAATGGTTCCATATTCATGGCGCTGATTAAGCAAGCAACTTCCATCAGTGAAGAAATATCCGTCATCAATCGTCATGGTAACCCCTTGCTATTGAGAAGAAAAAAAAAAGGTAAAAATAAAAACTCCAGTTCGAGATGAAAATAATAACGAAAGAACCAACCATATTGAGAGGAGGTGGCAATTTGGCTGATCGCTTAATGATCTCTGTGCTGATGTAAAACTCCCAGACACACGCTGGTTTCTGGACCTGTGGCACACAACGCTGAGATGGCAAATTAGAAGCGCGGATGTCAATTACCTTAATGACGATTTCTTTGCTGTCGAGATCCATGGAGTCGTCTTCGTTTTCAATGCATGGTTCGCAGGCGTAGACTGTTGCATAGCCTCCCTGGCCGACTTGTTTCGTGAGCAGGTACTTGGTTCCACCTAGATTGACGGTTTTATGGGGCGCAAAGTGAGGCATAGGAGACGACATGGAGTGGAAGTTGGGGTGAAGTTCAATCGGCGAATGCAGGCGAGAGAGGAAACGCTCAATCAGTTTCTTATCAAACGGGTCGTGGATGTCGATAGCGATTGATGCGTTCAGCTGTTCCTGCGCTAGATGTTCGTCCGGGGCCACGTATCCTGTGACGTTGATTTCATGGGTAGTGCGGTTCAGGTCAGTCGCCACGGCAACAGGAGCCACAGAGACGTTAGTGGCGTGCAGGGTTGTCAGGCCGAGGGTGGTGGCGGCCATTGTGCTGTGTCCGTTGGATGAGCCGAGGGAGGACTCCTCACTGCGCTCATCAATCGGACTCAATTTGTGGCCGTTGTCCAGCATCATCTGACTCATGCGGCGGTTGTTCTTGGGGCGCACGCTCGCTGGCTCTTCAGCGGGAGGGGGTTGGGGAGCTGTGCTGTCCATGAACACGGTAGAAGCGGCAGCAGGAGTCTCCTTCGCTTGGCTCACACCATGGCTGAACGGCGTCATCTGTGGCATGGCCGTGAAGTTACAAGTTGAGCTGAACTTGGGGGCGAAGGTCATGTCATCAAGGTCAAGGGCATCGAATTCATCAGGAGGAGCCTAGAGGGTGTGCACACCATTCAAACCAAGCAAACCAGGAGACGAGGAGACTTACAAAGTTCGGAACAGCAGCCTTTGTCTCGGCTTCCTCTTCTGGCGGAGGGCGTGGAAGCAGAGCGCGTAGTGCCTGCCGTTTGACACTAGGGGCGCTACATTCAGCGTTTTCTTCGTCCTGGTAGACGGGAAAAGGTGCGGCTGCCGGCACTTCATCTATTTGTTCAAGGGGTTTTGCGAGAACGGTTCCAAAAACAGGTTTTGTTCTTGAAGGCGGTTTCACAGGAACACTACTAAAAAAACAGAAAAAACAACATTTCAAATTTGTTGACAAAGGAGAAAGGGGAGAGGCATCTCACCCATTTTCTTTGTCATCTTCAAAAACAGTAAACGCGGGTTTAGCCGGCTCTGGCTTTGGCTCCAGGGCAGTGATTGGTTCAACTGCAAAAGGAAGCTAACAATGAAACAAAAATGATTCAATTTGGTGTTATTACTCACCAACGCTCTCCAACTGAGCAGCAAATTCAGACTCGATACTCGTGTTCAATGTGGTCCCAAACCAACCACGGACCTGATTGAAAGCCATTTTGGTGTTGACGGTGGGCGATGGTCCTGAAAGCTACAAAGACGATCATAGCAAGTTCCTCCGCAGAGCATAATATTTACCAAAGAACTTGAGGCGGAGGAAGTGGAGTTGAAGTTGGCTTTTTCCCCGGATGACGGAAGGGAGAGGCTGGGGTCAGGGGTCGTCCCACTTGAGGATGCCATCGCTTTAATGCCAATTTGATCGACTGGCGTGGCACCTTCCATCGAATGCCCAGGGGATGGAGCAGACGTCTTGAGCTCATGCAGCTGGTTCTGCAGCTGCTGAATCTGCTGAAACATCTGCGACTGCTGCTGCTCCATCTGCAGCTGCATCTTGCGTTGGCACTCTGCCAGGAAGGCCTTCTGTTTCTCTGCCGCTTGTCTGGCTTTCTCCTCTAGAAATAAATTAAATTTCCATCCATCCATGGAGTCTTCTCTCACAAACCTTCTTCAGCCTGTTTGCGTTTCCTCTCATTGTAGCGCTCAGCTCGAATTTCCTCGAAAGAGAACTCCTCGGCCCCTGAGTCAATTTTATACTTGCAATACATGGGGACCTCTCGCTGAACAGGAGGAGGGGCTCGTGAGGAGGCGGCCGGTTTCTGCTGAGAGCTCTGAATGCTGAGGAAAAGATCAGAAGGTTTGTCGGCTTTCCTGGCACTAAGAACAGAATCAACCGCTGTCAACTTCCGAGGAGTTCTGTCGAGAACAGAGAATTAAACAAAAGAACATGAATTTAGCCGATCGACGGACGTACGCAGAAATCTTGGGTTCCTCTTCGTCTTCATAAACTTGGAACGAGGGTGTCGTCATTTTTGAAACTTCGCTCATGGCCAAATGGGGAGCATGCTTCCGAACTTTTAGTTTGGCTTTCGTCCACTGGGCGGCTGATCGATCGTTCTCCTTGTGGAATTCCCTTCCCGATGGCGCAGTTCCCCAGTCTTTAGCTCCGGGGGTTGGCAAAACGGGGGCGCTACCCTCATCATCTGCATGAATGGTGAACGGTTGCAGGGAGTTTGCTTGCTCCAAGGGCTTTGCGCTGGACGATAAGCCACCCCTCTGGGCTGCGGTTGGACATTAGCAGGAGATTCTGATGCGTATGCTCTACTTACTAAGTTTAGCATCTCCCACTCTCAGATGCGGAGCCTGTTGCCGCTTGCCAACTCCTCTCAGATCACCAAGCGTCGTGCGTTGTTCTTCACGTGAGTCGGGAATGAAGCCACCTGACACCTGTTCCTTCTCTGCGCTCACAGACGCGCGTGCTGTGCGCGCTTGGAATTCACGGTGTTTGGTTTGGAGGCTGGAAACGGGGTGGGCGCCCTTCTGGATGCCCTGGTTGAAGATGAAATCTGCTTTCTTCGTGTTGCCGATCGACTCAAAGAGCGCAGCCCATGCCTCATAGAAGGCGGCCAGCTCAACGCCGATCCCGTTGCTGAAAAGGAAGTTGAAGATCTCGAAGCCGTTCGGGCAGAAGCGGATCTGTGTGTGAAATGAATTGTACAGTGATAGCAAAATATCAGAACGTACAAATCTGAGCCACACGGAGAGGTAGCGAGGGTCATTGGCATATCGTTCGGTATCTTTGAATTGCAGAGCGCAACGTTCAAGAATCTTCGCTATGCTGTTCTCTTGTCCTCCTTTGGGGAAATTCTGCTCCGTCCATTTAATGTATCTGCGAGGAAGAGAGGCATTAAACATTGCCAACAGGGGGCGAACACATGCGTACCTGTCCCAGGTATCCAGTGGATCATCACCTGAGTATATCCTCAACTTTGCTTCAAACTCACTGAAATCAAAAATATTATGCAATCACATTGATGTAGCAGGGCTTGAATCTCAAGGTGTCACAAGTAGGTATATCAAACATCCCTCAAATGCAGAAACAAATCTGATTGTAGTCAACATAAGTTTCAACGGGGTTGAACAGCGACACAGTCAGTGTTACAGTGGACTAACTCACTAACTGACTAAGTCAGTAAGTGGTTCGTTCCAAATATTTAATAATTTAAATTTAGCGACTGAAGCCAGATAGATACTCACTAACACAGGGTCACACAGCAGAGTGCAATAATTCCTTAATTAGTTTAGCACATGTTCTCAACTTACTGCTGCTGTTCTTTAATCTGTCGTTTCGCCGTTTCGTCCTCCGACTGAGATAGCAGCAGTTGTTGCACATTCCTGCCCTGTCGAAGCGGCTGAACATTCTCTTTGCTCAACTCCCAGTCACTCGCGTCGGATTCGCGACCTTCAAACGAAGCCATTTTTTTCTCTCTGCATTTACAGAGAATATATGTCATCAGTTACAATGAAATAACACGAGCAAATTCAGATGATTTCGCCCTAAAATATTGCTTACCGATTTGAAAACACCACTTTCTGATGACGTCACGAATGTTTGAATCTGTTTTTCTCTAAACACGAAGAGGGAAAAATTGAGATCATAACGTTTCTCAGTGCGTTATGCTTCCTGTTGTATCCGAAATGAAGAGAAAATCAGATATCACGCATGAACATTGGAGCTTGGAAATTGTGAAGTGTCTATGGCCTAATAATCTAATATTGATTAAATGAATTAAAATCTTATATGCTTCATAATAGCTGACTTGTGAGCAGAAAGGATATGACCAAAAATTCCGCATGATTTAAATCAAAGAGGACCAAAAATAGTCTATTCTATCAATTCAAATCCATTCCTTGTTAAAAACAAAACTTTAAAATTGGCTAAATTTTATCAATTATTCCAAAATTTAACTTGTATTGATTGACTGTTATTTTGCGTCCATTTATGCAAAGAACTGAAATAAAAGTCTATTTGAATGATGATAGATAGATATGGTAACTTATTGTTCGATTAAGAAAAAAAAAAAAAAAAAAAAAAAAAAAAGGCAGAGAAAAACAGCAACACATTTGAAACAAAACAGATAATCGAACAAATGATGCTCCAAGAACAAGCTTTTTTGACACCAAAAAATATGGGAAAAATAAAAATACTCACACAAAATGGAGTCGTTGCGTGAGGGTGCGGAAACGATATTAAGAAACTAAATAGTACAGTTGTATTCATATTTAACCGTAAAGGGCAAAACAAAATGCAAATTTTAAACATAATACACAGACATAAGAAGAAAACAAGAGAAAGAGAAAAGAGGGAGAGAAAAAAAAAAGAGGAAATATATTAAATACATGTACAAAATTTATTTAATGAATAAATTTTAAATCGTTTGAGTGATATTTAAATTTAATTAAGAGAAGGAATTTGGAAATATATTTTGATGGAGTTTGAAAACAAGAATAGAAGCAAAATATTCGAACATATGTCGAATATGCGTAAAACACGAGAGGAAGCAAAAAGTGCGTCAGTATGGGCAAGATAGGAGGTATTGTGGATAATCCGGATGACTTTCTTTTGAAGCACAATAAGACCACTTATATAAGTCTTGCAGGTTCTACTCCACACAAGGTGGCAGTATATCAGATAAGGATATATTAGTGAATAATACAGTGTAATCAGTTTCTGGGGTAACAATAAATTTCTGACTTTCCGAATGACACCTATGGAATTTTCTAATTTTATTACTAATGTTTAGTATATGGTTGTCGCACTTAAACAGTCGTCAAAATGCAAACCGAGAAACTTCACACAATTCACCTTCTTAATTTCACAATCACCAATATTGATGTAAATATTTTCATATCTCTTCCGGCCATTAAGAGTCAAGAGCGTATATTGAGTTTTATCGACATTGAGGGATAATCTGTTCACTATTAAGTATAAACCATGAAGCTCCGTGTTCACAGTGGCTTGTAATCTATTGATATCACTATCGGCAACAAATATAGTGGTGTCATCCGCAAATAAAATTGGTTTGGCAGCATCGAGAGAACATTCTCGATATCGTTGATGTAAATTAGAAATAATAAGGGACCCAGAGTTGAACCTTGTGGAACTCCAATGTGAATATCTAGCTCTGATGAGAAAGTATCAAAGTATTTAACGCGTTGGGATCTTTCGCTAAGGTAGAATACATGCCTTTCAACCTCTACAAGTGCTGGCGGATTTAAAGTGCATGAGTGTAAAACAGAGATGTGTTTTAATATAATAATTACTAATACTTATTTAAGGATACTTAAGAAATTTTCCGGCTAAGCTTAGGAGCTTCATGCGGAATCCGGGGTATACATTATTATTGGCCGTTTTGCATGCGCGGGGTGATCGTTTCTTTGTATTCGTATTTGTCTCGAGTATTTGTCTCGGTTGATTATGAATGATTCTATTGAGGGGCTATTTATGCTGCGTTCCGAGGGTGAATTCCATATAATGGTGTTTCTATTATTGAATGTGTTTCTCCTCATGTTGCTATTTGAGTTGGAGGGGAGACTGGGGAGTGGGGTCTTGTCATGGTAGCGCGATCCAATGCGTTGGGTGTGCTGACTTCTCAGTTTGACGAAGGAACACAGATTTTCTTCGTAACGCCCGCTCGTAATTTTGAAGAGCTCGATCATATCTGCTCTGATTCTACAGAACTTGAGTGTTGGGAGGCCTATAGTTCTGGAAGTCTATTCGGATATGTTAGGCTGCTCATATCTTGGAGCTGTAGCCCTTCGCTGCACCAAGACGAACTTTTGAACCTGAAGCAACATTGCCAGAGTGGTAGAGTTCCCTTATTCCGGGTCTTGTCTTCGATTTTGATTTGACGTAACTTTTCTTGGGTCTGCTTTTAAACTGCGCGCAATGTTTTTTTTTTTTCAACTCCCTCTTTCCTCTCTTAAAGCACGTCTGTACTTTGTTCCTGCTTCTGTTGTAAGCTCTTCGGTCATCGGGGGTTGAGAAATCTGAGCAAAAAAATCTTATTGCGAGTCTGTTCTTTTCTTTTATTAAATCCCTTGTATCTCTTGCCAGAAAGAATTCACGGTTTCTCTTCCGACGCTCGTTGATTTTCCTTGTTGGAATAAATTTCTTAATAAGGTTCTTTAGCTTTGAATTAAACTTCTCCCACACTTCATTTAGGCCCTACATTGATACGTGTATTAGTGAAAATCTCATCCCAGTTGATATCCCTATAAGGTCGTTTGCAAATCTAACATAGTCTAGCTGTTTCATACATAATACACGGGCCTTGCACTTGTCTTTCAGCTCAGATGTAACTCCATCACACAGTGGTCGCTCTTTCCAAGGAGAGCTGCTTCCAATGTGAGATTTTCTAGCATTTGCTCTTCATTGGTGAAGATGAGATCGAGTATATTAGATTTCATTTAGTTTTGTGTTATTCTCAGCTGTTCCTGACTCCGACCTGTATTCCAGTACAAGCAGCAGTGTGTCTGTTTTGTTCAATTTAAAGCTTATAGATAGGAGTTCGTTGAAATCACTCGGAATTTCTAGGAACTTGCCAGCACTCTGTTTAGAGCAGCTGTATACGTAATGCCCATATTCCGCTTTCAGCAATTTAGACATTATGCCGGGCAGCCTGTGCCTTTTATGTGATCAATGTATTTTCATCCCTGCTACAGGAAAATTGAGATTTTGATACTGATAGCTCTAAAACAACCAAAACAACCACAAATTTATGCAAAAAAACCCCCAAAAGAATGAAATCTATCACTGATTCTATCACTGTTTAGTGATAGAACTTTTTCAAAGACAAACACAGATATAATTAATCATCGACAGTGATCAACTGTTCACAATTATCATTATTTTCTTGAATGAGAAATTCTGCACATAAATTTCTGCTTGATCACATCATCACATGAGCTGTGTTTTTGTCAAAAACAATTAGAAATTCAAGCATCGTTGCACGCAAATATTGTCTGCGCTTGAGCTGGACGATGAAGAGAGAGAGAGAGAGAGTTAATTAAATGTTGATGCCAAGCTACTTCCAAAATTATTATAGGGACGTCATGTGGTTCATCTGTGCCAGCTGCCGTACAGTGAAATAAACATAATGTGAAATTGACATCTTCAGCGAGCGCTGGGTGAAAAATAAAATCATTCTTGAATCGAGCAATCTCGTGTAATGTTGTGTAATGTAAAACAATTAACCAGTATCCATTACTTGCAAGTTATCATCAATAACCAACGGTTTGAAATTCACGGTCACTTTGTTGGCCGTTGTTTCAACTAGGTATTTAAAATATAATTAATAAAACCACCGTGTCTCGGACGAGTTTGGTCTCAACAGGGGTTATATGTACCACTGCCCCAACAGCCAAGCACACTCCCAGGGTAGCAAATGCGTGCGGCAGGCAAAACTAAAAGCATTTGCAAACATTGCACGAAATTATCTTTTGATCAGAGAAAATCCACCTGGTTTAAAACTGCTTTATAATTTTTTTTTTCTGTACACATGGTCATCGACGATATTCTTCAATGCAAATGAATCATAATTACCGAACATAATAAAAGAATAAGCCGCTCATTTTAATGCATGTATACATGATGCTAGAGCACAGATAGGTCTAAATTAACCGGGCGAGGTCTACATACCTCACATCGTCTGACTGTAGTATGTCAGGTAGCATGATGGTAATTGTATTGCGGTGAATCCAATCTTACAATAATGGGGTTAATATTCAATGTTAATTTAAGAGCTATTTAAACATTGAATTGCTAATAAATAATAAAACATTTGTCAGAAGTGGGATTCGAACCCACGCCTGGAGAACCAGACTGCGACCTGAACGCAGCGCCTTAGACCGCTCGGCCATCCTGACTACATGAACATATGATGGTTAAAATGTCATCAATTTCGGTATAATTTGAGAAAGGCCTTGAAGCTGATGTTATGTATCTGCGTGTAATTTGAGAAAGGCCTTATATCGCATTGAAGCTGATATAAATAGAAGAGTGACATAGTACTCTAGGCTACTGGTAATACAAGAGTCTGATGAATAGAGTCGTCGTATTTGTAAATGTATTCGATACCACAATGGTATGTGCTTATATTATTACAATATACAATTTCAGACAAATTAGGGACATTGTACAATTATTAAGAAAGTGTTCTAATCATATCTCACGTCGATAGTTGTCGACTCTTCTCAAAATAATCCGTTTCAACTTTTTATACGACGCCGACCTGAATATATATACTCGAAATTTAAGGCGCGAAATTTCAATCCGAGCTAAGCGCAGCTGGAGAATGTTTACAATGCCAGCATTGTTATCAGTAAAAGTGGGACGTTGGTGATATGAAAAGAGTAGAGTTCAGCAGTACATCTAAAACCCGGATCGGTTGTTGTGGCCCCTTGCAAATTTACAGGCTACCACATGGACGCTGTTATTTTTGGCATATTTTTGGTGTGAAAATTGTAAAGTAACTTGGAAATCTGAAATTTTAATTAATGTGGACTCATTATGGGCCTGACAAGGTTGGGCTGATCCACAGGCGGTCATGATCAGCCATATTATAGGGCTACATATATACCATCTATATATAGGCTATATGTCCCCGTGCCGATGATGGAAGCGCTAAGTGAACGCGAACGGCAATATTTAAACGAACAATGCATTATACATGTATTAGGATCCTATATAGTAAACAGAGCACCGCAATGTGAGATTTGAACGTCATATTGTTTCGTGGAATCACAGCCTTCTCTGATTAGCATGGGAAAATCATACATAACTAGAATGAAATCAGTATAACTTTGCCAATCGTGCATCCTTACATCAATTGTTTTTATTGCTAAAAACTAGAACGATCGAGGACTAATGGCCAGACCACTTATTATAATTCGCATGACAGGCTACCTTGATGGCAATGAATAAAATGAATTGAAATGAATAAATAAATAAAACTCAGTTCAATGGTTATGCGTTCTGTACACTATACACCAGCCTGAAATCGATTGCGAGATTTTAAACCTCTCAAATGTGATGTAAGCCTATCTAGGAATTAGCCCACAGAATACGTTTTGTCCAAAAATATTCTACACACAAAACAAGACAATTATTAGGTGAAAAATCAAAGAACTAAACTCAGCCATCAGATTTTTGGAAAATAGGTCATGAGAATGTTCCAATATTTTTGGTCTTTGATATGTGAGTTATTGGTCAAAAGAGGGCTTTGTTAACATTAATTCATTATCATTATACCTCATACATTAATACTATAATATCATGTAACAATAAAGTTTATATCTCCATGAATCATTCCTGCTGGTGAATGCTAAAAAGAATTATAAAAAAACGTAATCTCAAGATGAAATGTATTTCATACAAATTTTGCCTCATCATGATTAAACAACCTTAAAAACAACGACAATAATCCAGATAATTAAAATCCAAATTCATGATTTTTTTGTCTTTGCTTTCTTGTGGGCAGATTGAATCATTTTGAACGTGTCGTTTTTATAAATCGCATATCCGACACCAGAAGACACTGTCGTCAATGCAGTCGTGCACCTGAAATGATTCATAAAGCAGGAGATGAGCTGGAAATTCAGGACGTACCACAACGCTTGCAGTGCCCAGTGGTCAACAAAGCCCACGACGGGGGCCGCTAAGGTGAACGCCACCAGACTCAACTGGAGCGCTGTGTTGATCTGGGGCAAAAAAAAAGTTAGCAAATAGTTTATTATTAATTTTTAAACCGCTCACCTTGCTTATGAGCATGGGTTGCAGCTCAACAGTGGCTCGACTGGCGTTGAAATAACTGGTCAGGGTAATCTAGAAATAGAATCGTGAATAGTCGGATAGCTTGAAGACTGGCTCACTGGTTTCGGAAGAGAAATGTAACGGACGTAGGAGGCAGCACCAACTAAAAGTACGTCCCTAGCAATCACAATGAACGTCAAAGGAGCTGCGAGAAAAACAAAAAATATATATATTGAGAGCCAAGCATATAAACTCACCTGGTATGAGATGCGCCATTGTGAGTGTGAAGTATAAAATGGTGACTAGGAATTTATCAGCCAGTGGATCAAGAAAGCTGCCCAGTGCCGAAGTCTGACTGGGGAACTTGCGAGCGATCCAGCCGTCCAACTGGGAAAAGAAGAGTTGTTGAATGATGAAGAGGCAATGGGGCACTCACCATGTCTGTGAGACCGGCAAACACAAAGAGGCTGCACGCTAAGTTGAAATCCTGCTGAAGCACCAAGTAACCGATGTAGGGAGTGAGAGCAATACGCGTGGAGGTCAGCATGTTAGGGATGGTGAAGATGTTCTCATCCTGAAATCGCGGAAATCAGATTATGTTCAGCAAACGCTAGGCAGCGCGTACTATTCCCCCTCGTGCAGGTTCCTCCTTGGGGACCTCCTCTGACCAAAGTGACGGTGAACGGTGCAGTTGCCTTCGCAAGCAAGATTTGAGTGGAGGAAAATTTTGGGAAGATTTGGCTGTCAGTGCAGAAGGGTCGCGTGAATAGAAGTTTCGATGACATGATGAAAAGAGACAGCGAGTCGAGACGAAACCTGGGGAGTAGAAAAGGTAAATGAATAACATTATAATAAATTTCTATAATAAAACGCCATCTCATAGTCCTCTCAATGATAATTTATATAAACATTCATGTTTTGCAGACCATCAGTGCATCAGTGAGCATGAAGATTTCAGCGTCTTTTGCCTGAACCAGTCTGTCCTGAAAAATTTATTTGTTTGAATAACGTTCGCATGTAGAACTGGGACCATCTGACCTCCCTAACAAGAGGAGTACCGTATTGTTTTGTT
>KB311733.1:185576-196093 GCA_000328365.1 Capitella teleta | reverse complement strand
CTTCATGGAGCACCAGCGCAATTTCCTGCAGCCTGCTGTGAAGGAGGTGTGGCTCGCTGAGCAGAAGGCTGTCCTTCAAGTGGCAAAACAGGCAGAAGGCAGAGCAGCTGTTGGCGGTGGCAGTCGTTGCGATTCCCCTGGTCATTGCGCAAAATTTGGAAGTTACTATCTCATGGATTTGCAGTCAGGCAAAATAATAGATGTGCAAGTTGTACAGGTGACTAGCATTTTATTCATTTTGAATGTTCTATTTATTTGCCTATTGTCTTTTTTCAGAGCAACGAAGTGGGTGGCTCCTACCACATGGAGTTGGAAGGCCTCAAACGCTGCTGGAAGACCCTGACCGTGTAAAGGTCAAAACCCTGGACACTGATCGCCACGTCCAGATCCGTTCTTACATCAAGAAGGACGTGGAAATGAAAGATGTCGACCACAGATTTGACGTCTGGCATATCGCCAAAAGCTTCAGGAAGAAGATGCTGGCCTTGAGTGCAAGGAAAGAATGCTCAGAACATCAGGGCTGGATCAAGAGCGCGGTAAACCACCTCTACCGGGTAGCCAGCTCCACTCCAGATGGCAATGGCTACTCATGCTGGCTAAGTGGCTCAAGAGTATCGCCAATCACCTGCAGAATGTGCACCACAACCAGGGAGATCCTCTCTTCCCTTCATGTCTGCACGGTGATTTGGAGGATGCTCCGCCACGAGCATGGATGCAACCCTGTGAGTGCTCTGCTGGCTAAATTTCACAAGTATGTTATTGATTTAAATTCATTCCAGCTACGCCAACGTCCTGCATGATTGAGGACCTCGTCTCAACCACGCAGATGAGGAAAGACATTCCAATGTTGTCCCCCATGGAGCAGACGTCTGAGCTGGAGGCCTACCACTCAATCGTCAACCAGTTCTCCCCAAAAATGATAGGCTTCTCCTATTTTGGAATGATCTGCAGGTACGATTTTATTTATTTTTCCTAATTCAGAGTACATTGTTTTGATTTCTATCTCTAGAATTTATTTATCCGCTCTGCACTACAACAAAAATGTTAATCGGCGGCAGGCAACACTCGCCAGTGGAGAGAAGAGATGGAGGGTGGAGTTCCCTAAATCCAAGAGGGGCGATTATGTGGTGCGGAGAGGAAGGTTCAGATCACTCACAGTGAGAGAATTCTTATTTGGGTTATAATTTTTTGACACATTTTATCTGGCTAGATTACGTAACACGTCTGCAAGTGGCTGTTGTTGATCAAATGCTGAAAGGCAAGAAGAGAGCGAGGAAGAGGGCCCCAGCCCCCTTGTGTGCGTCATTTGAATGCCCTGATAAGAGGCAGGTCATTGAGGAGAAAGAGACAAGATCACGGTTCAACAAAACGTAGGTTTATTAATGGAATGAAGCATCGTATGTACAAGTGCTAACAAAATGAAATAACAAAACATGAATTTATCAAACTTTCTCACTTATGATTCATAATTAAATCCTGTGTAATCCCCATTTTCTGATGGAAACTTCTGTCTTATTGCAGACACAGCGCATGAGGGCAAAGGAACTCTAAGTTCTTTGCCAAGGAAGCCCCAACCCCAGTAGTCACACACACCTGGAGTTTTTTTTTAAGTGGCCGAAAAAAAGAGGGGGCCTGAGGGCGGCGCTAAAGAAAGACCTAAGCGAGGTCAGGAAAAATATAGGGAAGCTGTACCAAAGGCACAGAAGCGTGCCCACGGGACGCACCGCTAAAAACAAGCACCAAAGTCCAAAATCTGGGCAGTTGGACAGGGATTTCCCTTAAATATTTATAAAAATACAAAGACCTCAAAAACAATGAAGACACGTTTTGTTTTCCCAAGAAATTAATGCATACAATCGGAATGTGATTTGTAAATATTTCAGAGGCAACGCTTCTTCTGGCGATACCAATCACTGGCAGGTTCCCGGCAGGGAAACTCAGTTCACTATTGTAGACTGTTCTTATTAAGAAGAAAAGGCTCCTCCATCAATGCCACAATGGCGCAAGGTTCAACAGGTTATGGAGGTCAAGGTCAGGACAGCAGGCATAAACCCACCAAAGCAAAGATCAAGTGCTTCAGATGCAATGAGTTTGGTCACATGAAGAAAGATTGCCAAATTATGCTCAAGATGTGGTGCAGCATGTGCCACAGGAACAACCACACAAACGACACTTGTAGACGCAAGCACACGTCAAAGATTGTGAAGGATGAAGAAGATTGTGTCTTCAAAGCTGCAACTGATGATCATCGCATTACTGGTGGGCTACTAGTAGATTGTGGAGCCAGATCGCACATAATCAACAATGAAGGAAGATTCATACTGTTCGATGATTCTTTCAAAGGGGAAGCACATTACATCGAGCTGGCAGACGGCAGCAGGAAGAACAACATTGCACAGAAGAGGGGCGACGCGCGAGTGATTCTAACTGACACTGATAGTTGCTCTGTACCGTGCATTCTTAAGGATGCACTGTACATCCCATCCTACCCGCTGAACATTCTTTTGGTACAAGTGGCAACCCAGAATGGAGGAAAGGTGAATTTTACGCCATTTGACGTCAAGTACGGGAAAAGTGATCTGCAAGGGACGTTTATTTTTTTTTAATACAAGTTCAAATGATAAGGTAAATACATGTGTAACTCTAAATTTGAATGAATGGCATGTAATTATGGGTCATTGTAATGCTTCTGATGTACTTCAGCTTGAAAACATTGTTGAGGGTATGAAAATCAAGTCAAAAGACAAGTTTAAGTGTGAGCCATGTAGCATGTCAAAGCAGAGTGAAGTAAAGAGCAGAAAACCTCGTCAGAGAGCTGTAAAACCATTTGACCTCATTCACACAGACTTCGCAGGGTCAGTTGAGCCCGTAGCAAAAGGCTCTTATCGTGATAATGTTCACCGATGACTTCTTGGGTTGTCATTTCGCGTATACCCTGAAGCGAAAATCGGACGCAATAACAGCATTGATGCAATTTCTTGCAGATGTAAACTCGTATGGTAGCGTGAAGGTCATCAGGAGCGATAACGGAACTGAGTTCATGGGTCAGGAGTTTTCAAACGGTTCTAAGGGAAAATAAAATTCGGTATGAGCAGTCGGCGCCATATTCGCCCCATCAGAATGGGACAGCAGAATGTCATTGGCGGCGAAATGGCTCAAACCATGTGCTGAATAAAGTGTTCTTATTAAGAAGAAAAGACTCCTCCATCAATGCCACAATGGCGCAAGGTTCAACATAGACACACACAAAAAAGGCATTATGGTTATACTCAATGCATTTTGGCATTAGCTCCTTTTGAGGAGCCAAAGCTAGTTCATTTGCATATAGAATTTGATCATTTGTTCAATCGAGCGTTCAAGTGGTTTTATTTATAAACTGAGGATATGGTTTGTGTATTTTATTATTTAATTAGGTGGCAAAATATATCAGGATTAGTTCATGTGAGTTTCAGGCTGGTATTAGTGTTCTTAATTGCCAAATTACACAATTTTCCATGAGTGTCTAAAATTGAGTGTTGAATTCATGATCATTTCATGTAACTTCCAGTTTTATATACAGTTATATCTCTGTCTGTATATGAATATGAGAGTTAACTCCAAAGCTATCTGCAATCACTGCACCCCTCCGTGACTTTGTCAAGAATTAAGGACTCCGAGTTCGCCTGAGACATGCAAACGCAAGCGTCTTTTGAGAAAGTCAAAGACGAAATCGCACAAGCAACAACGCTGCGGTACTACGATCTGAAGAAACCACTGAAGCTGCAGGTCGACGCCTCTGGAAGGGGACTCGGAGCAGCCCTGATATAGGACAAAGGACCAATTGCATTCGCAAGCAAAGCCCTGTCAGAGTACGAATCAAGGTATTCAAAAATCGAACGAGAGATGCTGGTCGTGGTCTTCGGCTTAGAGAAATTCCACTACTACGCATATGGACGCCACAGCGATGTGGAAACTGACCACAAGCCACTGGCATCAATTGTGTAGAAGAACATCCCAAACGCACCACCGAGACTGCAATGCATGCTCCTGCGTGTGCAAAAATATGACACCACCGTGAGATACGTCCCTGGAAAGGATATACCACTTGCAGATGCATGATCTTCGAAGGATGGCCCCGGACCCATAGTGAACGCCCTGCAGCTGTACAGGGGTAGTGGAATTACTGTGACGAGATGGGTATGGAAGATGGCATCAACGTAAAAGGAACGCGAATAGTCTTGCATCAATGCAAGGCGAAGTACTCCGACAGCTCCATTACGACCCCAAGGCATGGAGAAGTGCAAGCTCCGAGAACGAGGCTCCGTATTCTGGGATGGCATATCAAAAGACATAGAAGAAACAGTCGGAATATGTCCAGAGTGTCACACCCACCAAGATGCTCCTCGATGGGAACCCCTGATTCCACAAGACATTCCCCCACAGCCATGGCACACAGTTACCACGGACCTGTTCCACTAGAATGCCCAATCATATCTACTCGTAGTAGATATGTTCAGCAAGTTCCCGAACATCCGGTTGCTGACAAGCAGATAGGCTAGTCAGCAACCGGATGATATACCCAGTATATAGTTGTACTTTCATATTACCAACAATGCAACATTACCCAGAATGCATGTGTGTTTTCCGATATGTGATTTCCGTTTTTTTGGAATAATAGTTCTTCTGTTCACAACTTAAACCATTTTGGTTAGAACGCGAATCATACCACACCTTCCAGTAGTTCCCCTGCGTCCCGTCAGGTTGCGCGATCCAGTTCTGGTTTTTTATCTTTTCGTGAAAATTCAAGTTCAACTTATATTTCTTATTTCTACTTATTCATGCACTGCCCAGAAAGGTTAAGAAAGCACATCTTGATCTTCCACAAACCCTCAATTGATTAATTTCCTTTTCGGTTTTATCTAGATTTATGGTGTTCATTCAATAAACATCAGTTGTACCCCAAGGGCTCTTCGTCGTTGCATGAATATAAGTACAGTAAACTTGGTCTTACTCATCCTAAGCCATCAGAGAACAAGAATTGGAAACACTTCACGAAGCCGAAGCTTCACCCATCACCAAAAGAAATAGAATGAAAAAAAATTATTGCATGTTCTAAACTATTATCTAAAGCCATGGAATATTCCATGAAAATCGAGAAGCGAACGAATTACCTGAAAGACTCTGTTTAACAGATTCTGTGCGGAGGTATTTGGAAGAAGAGCATGAGCGATAATGGAGGGTTTTCGAGCAGAGCCGAAGGATCTGAGCCTGGTCGGTGTTCTTGAGCGGTGACAAACCCACACAGAGGGGTGAAAATCTATGTAGCAATGTAAACATTGTCTCAGTGAGTGATGCCAATTTTACAAAGGAAATCATGCAATCATGAGTGAATATGGAAAGAATTTCATCGCGACAAAGTCAGTTTCACGATCGCCAAGGCCGCAGACATTTTGGAATCCATGTAATCTCAAACAAAACAAGTTTTTAATGTATTTTAACGGTGAATGATTCTAAAGCCTCAAGGATTATTCAATTTTTGGTAGTATTTTGATGTTTAGAATAATTAGTATGCATATTTAATTAATTTTATGAATGTTGGAAGAAATGTAGGATGAGATTAGATAGGTGCGCTATGATCTGGGTACAACGGGTTCATAACGTGCCGTTCCCCCAATCTGTAACGCTAAACAAAGCCTTTAACATAATTATTGATTTTATTTACAACTCAACTAGTCAACCGCATCCCTTAATGTTTCTGTTTCAACCACGATTCACTCTACTTAGAAGCAGACGAATAACAAAACGATTGACAAGTGCGTTATGATATTTGCGTTTAATCCTTTCAAACAGCGCCACAATTTCTGAACTGAGAGCGGTCGCATTTCCTCCCAGCTCCACGAGACTCCCGTAGGTGCAGACCACCACCTGCCTCAATCCTCAACCGTGTGTTAAACGTATCAGCCAAATCGTCCATTTCACGCATCTCATCACTCTGTTTTGACTGATCTCCGAGAATAAAATCCTTGCAGAATTGCCGAAACCTGATCAACAAAGCATTCATCGCCAAGCAGAGGTTGTTGCCTTCTCCGACGTGCCGTTCTGCCTCCAATCTCTCTAAAGTTCTCCTTCTCGGTCGATAAACGGGTTCAATGTCATCGTCATCATCCTCGTCATCAAAGTTAGAGTACATTCTGTTGGAATCCGTCTTCGCTTTGAATGCCCCAATCATGCTACTTGCGGTTCTCTTCAGCTTACCACACAGAGCAGCCATGGCGTCCAATAAAGACGCCATTCCTTTGACTATTTGCCTGGCTGGGGTCTCCTCACTCTGTATCAATCGTTCCGTGTCCCCAAAGAGCTCGTCGTAGAGCTCCTGGTCGCCCAAGGCCTCCATCCACTCATCTGTAGCAACCCGAGGAGGCCCGCCGTCGTCCCGTTCTAACAAAGCGTCGATGTCGACACAAACCTCTCTGCATAGTCTTAGGACTTTACCATGGTTACCCACGGCA
This sequence comes from Capitella teleta, assembly GCA_000328365.1. Classification (NCBI taxonomy): domain Eukaryota; kingdom Metazoa; phylum Annelida; class Polychaeta; family Capitellidae; genus Capitella; species Capitella teleta. The sequence continues at coordinate 189,605 of KB311733.1, read as the reverse complement.
GCCTCTTGATCACTGAGCATGTGTTCATCTGTGTCAACTTATATTCATTTATATCAAGATGAGATCGACACATGTAACACTCACTTATCATTTGATGTTCATCTCGGCAAGTGCTCATTGGGTCATTATGCCTCAGCAATGTGTGACCGTAATTCAGATTATTCTGCAATGGACAGTAATATGTTAAGTCCACCTCATGAACCACTTTTCATATTGATACCTCTAGCTCTGGATGAAATGAAAGGCTCAATTGACAGCTCACCGTGGAAATATCAGACAAGGGTCGGTGCAGTTGAGAAAAGGCGCTACCCTGAGAAAGTAAACATGCTCATGTTCTGCTGCTTATATACAGAGTGGGCCAAAAGTAGTCTACTCCATGTTCAAAGCAAAACTCTAAAATTGGCTCATATGTTTCAATTATTAAAAGAAAAAGAAAAAAAGAAAAAAAAATGGTATCGATTTATTACTAGTATGTTATTCTGCGCCCATATATTTATGCAAAGAAATCAAATAAACGGTAATCTTAAATGAGGGAAGAACATTTAAATGCGAGTGGTGAGTGATCGCGAAGAGAGCAAAATCAGATGAGCCCCAACAAGCATTAAGAAATGTCATCTCTTGTGTGGCGCTTCCATACAAACTCTTTGCATTGTTTTGATTTTAGGAGATAAACATTAGTGATACTGTGACAACAATATCACTCTCAAACAAAACAATAGTACGAGAGCGTTGCCTTATTTCTGGGTTCAATGAAGCTTATCCATGGTCCGGGGCCCTGTTTACTGCCAAAAGTGGAAATATCGCGGAATGTTGAGTGCGCTCTATTAATTGAGATAAATTGCCATAAATGTTGAAGGAATTGCAATAGAAATGATAAGAATAGCAGCCCGACAGGTTGGACTAACCATACCAAGTAGTTATTTCTCTTATCTTTGAGCGATATTTACACTGTGATCTGTTTTGTAACACTTTTTCGGCAAAAGCGCAGTGCTATTGAAAAGAATTTAAATCGTAAACATGGAGTAGATAAGACTATTTTTGGCCCACTCTGTATATCATCTTTGTTGACCACACCGTTGTGAAAAGAATTTAAATCGTAAACATGGAGTAGATAAGACTATTTTTGGCCCACTCTGTATATCATCTTTGTTGACCACACCGTTGATATCAGCAACTTGTCCATGTCATTAATCGACGATTCGTTTACCGGATGAAATGGGCTGTTGCTGAAATCCAACTGAAGATGGCAGCGAAGTTTCCACAGAATTATGTCGACTGCGAATGAGAAAACCTGGCATATAAGCAATAGTTTTACCAACGTCAGGTCAGCATCAAAATCTCTGTTGAAAATGACTGTTAAATCATGTGAATTTAAATAGATGCATAAAGCCTTTTGTGTTGAGGAAATCCCAGCTATGCAGCTAAGTACTTGTAGCCTACAAGAAGTACTCAAAGGAGGTGGCGTATACTCATGCATGTGCGTTTCTTTTTAATGTGTCATCGAACATTTCGATTGACCAGCATTGACCAATCATTACTGTAATATCTACCTGCCATAGATGGCTGTACTCCCAAAACTTATGAGATGGAGCTCAAAGCATCGATGGCCAAAGCTAGTGATGAATTTATTGCAAGGAAACAGTGCCTTATATCTGATGGCCAACCAGTGATGAATTTATTGCAAGGAAACAGTGCCTTATATCTGATGGCCAACCAGTGATGAATTTATTGCAAGGAAACAGTGCCTTATATCTGATGGCCAACCAGTGATGAATTTATTGCAAGGAAACAGTGCCTTATATCTGATGGCCAACCAGTGATGAATTTATTGCAAGGAAACAGTGCCTTATATCTGATGGCCAACCAGTGATGAATTTATTGCAAGGAAACAGTGCCTTATATCTGATGGCCAACCAGTGATGAATTTATTGCAAGGAAACAGTGCCTTATATCTGATGGCCAACCAGTGATGAATTTATTGCAAGGAAACAGTGCCTTATATCTGATGGCCAACCAGTGATGAATTTATTGCAAGGAAACAGTGCCTTATATCTGATGGCCAACCAGTGATGAATTTATTGCAAGGAAACAGTGCCTTATATCTGATGGCCAACCAGTGATGAATTTATTGCAAGGAAACAGTGCCTTATATCTGATGGCCAACCAGTGATGAATTTATTGCAAGGAAACAGTGCCTTATATCTGATGGCCAACCAGTGATGAATTTATTGCAAGGAAACAGTGCCTTATATCTGATGGCCAACCAGTGATGAAGAAATAGAGGACATGCTGACCTATAAGGAGGATGTACAAGCGGCGAAGGAGGGAAGACATCATTTTGCTGCACACCTATTGGTGAGGCCCGACGGCGTAGATTTTTTATGGGACCTTCTACTTCCAGGACAGGAAAGAGCGAGGAAAGCCTGCAGCAGCGATTTTAACCGCAGCGGGAGAGAAGGGTACCCGTGGGACTAAGGCTGAGAACGAGTGAGAGACACTGTCGAACGAGCAGACGACGGCCACACCACCGGTCAGAGCGGCCAATTGGGTGTTACACAGTGAGAGAGAGAGAGGATTGAACGGAGAGAAACAAAATAACCATGAAATAAGTAGGATATAGGCTTACAATAGTGTAATCCATATTAGAAGAACAATAATGAAAATTACGAAATACTCGTACAAAGTTGTGCTCAAACTTCAAGTTAAAAAATATTTCCCACTTCAGAGAGAAATATAACAACAACAAAAAACATTGTCAGAAGTGGGATTCGAACCCACGCCTGGAGAACCAGACTGCGACCTGAACGCAGCGCCTTAGACCGCTCGGCCATCCTGACTTGTTATCTTTTCAGCCTACCTCGCCTATATTTTCTGTACTTCATGGCCTAGAACCTCGAACCTGCTCTTCCAAGAGTGTCCGTCTCTTAGTGGAATTTTACTCTCTTAAATTAGTTTATAGAACTAAGATTAAATCAGCGTCGATTACATGTATTTTAAGCCTCTAATGATAAGTTATTAGCTCATGGCAAGTTGGCAACAATGATTTATTGTCAGATTTTCACTAAGCGCAGTGGTGTTCACCCAGTTGTTTCCATAGCAACCGTCTTACGCACAGCTTCCCATGTGTTAATAATATTAACCAAAGTGCGAAATGGCGGGAAATATGTAAGCTGGGAGCAAGGCTCTTCGTGTTCAGGTTGATTTCAGGTTGATTGGATTAAAGTGCCTTTGTTTCGGCACTGTTACAATCTGACGTTCGAGTTTCTCTTTATTTATATCTTCTATTTCTAAAAGATATAACCTCATAAATAATACAGTAATAACTAAAATAAAACTAAACTGGAATAACCAGCCAAATAATAAGCCCTACTTCCCTCCCCCCTTCCCCACAACAACAGAACAAAATGATTAATGAAGAAATAAATAAATAAATGAATAGATAGATAAATAAAGAATATAAATAAAAATAAAAATAAAAATAAAAAGAGATGTCTTGATATTTCAGGTTGTCATAATCATTGTTCCGGAATTAACAATTAGGATGCATGTTAAGCGAATTCGGCGTTATATCGGTCGTAAGAGTGATGCTATGATAATTGATACACACAATTATACACGTCATTTAAAACGATCTCACAGTAAAAGGCTAATGCAATTTCAGAGTAAAAAGTTTCGCAAACCTGGCTGCTGACAAATGATCGTCATTTCGTCTCTTTTAGATATTTCAGTCGAGGACATCGAATTGTTGATCGGAATTGGAGGTTGGTGGGATTGATGAGGTTGATGAGGTAGATGAGATTGATGAGGTTGGTGAGGGTGGTGAGCTTGAAGGAGATGTCTGGTTTGACGCCTGAGTCTGAGATTGTGTCGCTTCTTCTGCTGATGTCTGCTGCGAGGATCTTTCATTGTGGACATCATTAGGACTTTCACCTGATACACAATTATGTTATCTACACATAATTGGCAAAACACGAGGTTAATAATTATTTGAAGCTTATAGCGTCGCATTCTTTAGATGTGCATGTAATA
>KB311733.1:165314-179922 GCA_000328365.1 Capitella teleta | reverse complement strand
ACAGACTCCTGATTTATGCGCTATTTTGGACAAATAATCATGTTCACAGATAACTCTGATTTCCTCATAAACGCAATAAAAAATGAGTTTAAAATTTTGATGGAATTATTGTAAAATAGTGAAACAAAGCCCAGAAGAGGCATAGAAATATGATCCTTCTCGTGATTAAACACGAATAGAAACGAAAAACCAATATGTGAATTTTCCAATAATTTGGCAAATATACTTTAGTATTAATTTGCATATATATATATTATGTCTTTTATGTGCCAAGTTTTATTGAAATCAATGCATCCAAAGTAGTCCTAACGGTCCCGTAAACACGTTTCCAGCAATCCTTTTATGGTATTCCATCTTTCCAGCAAAGCTTTACGTGACAAGATGATTCGGGCTCAATATTGTATTTCCCTGATCAAAGAGCATAATTTATTCCTTTATTGAAGTGTCATATTAAGAATCTAAATATTATTAAACCATTAAAATAGAGAGAGATATAATAATCCAGAATTGTGCTTAAATATATGGGGGCAGTCAATATTGTATCACTCTAAAATATTAATATGCATTATGACGCACATGTATAGTGACATATATATAAAATATCAGTAAGGCAAAATCGGCAGCGACAGATGCCTCAAGTTTATGCCTCTTCCACATAACACAAATGTTTAACATAATTATGTGGCTTAATAATTAATTTAAATAGCTGCGTGATTTTTTGATCGACTGATGAAAAATGGGCGATTATCTTTAATGTACCTTCCGAGCGCAATTTCCGTGTTAATTTTTTTTTTTTTTTTTTTCATAGAATTCCAATGAATTTTCATCACTACAAAGTCTTTTATCACACGCAGGTCTTTCAGAAGCTCCGAAAAAAGAAAAAAAAAAAAAAAAAAAAAAAATCTCACACTCATTATGCTTCAAGCTATTTTGCACGAGTTAGAAATTCGTATTTGTTCGTTAATTTTATTGAATTTTATTCAAAGCAAACAGATCGCATAAAAAAAGGTCTCTTTGTGTTCCTAAAAGGCAATATGGATCTAAAGGGGTTTAGGAAATAACGACCTGAAATCCTTAATCTTAACTTGTCCTCCTCAACAATAATAATCCATGCATCTTATAAACTTTATTTTAATCACACACAAATGTAATAGCGAATAGATGCATCTCTGGTGGCATCCCAGCTTTAGCTCAATGTGTTGGCTGTGGAGGTCATTGACCTGGGACGACTTCCATGCAAATGTCCAGCCGCTGTTACGAGGGTGAAGCGAGAACCTTGGGGATTTGGCAAAAATGCAAACGACCTGTAGGGAACATAAGCTCCATTCAACGACCGCCAAACGCCCTAACGTAGGACTAGCGTATGATTACAACTATGATTACTTATGACTAATATATTAATAACACGTATACATGACTACCGTATGGCTAACGTATGACTGCATGCATGACGTATGCATGCATGAGATCCATGTGCGAATTGATTATAAGTTCTATACGAACATACTTGCCTCTCCTCATTCACTTTTCTATATCAGATTGTTTAAAATTGGCAGCAGAATTGAAACTTATCAAATGCTTTCATACTGAAAGGCCACCCTAAGGCACACATTGCAGTCACGCCAAAACCTACCTTTAATAAATAAGGTCATGCATTGTATCAGGTAAGAGTCTCCTCCTAAATACATACATCTATTTCAGTCTGTGATTTACAGGAACGATGGTGCGAATATTACTATCTCGTCGTCCGAAATCGCAAGCGATTCTGCTTGTGATATGTACACTGTTGACCCTCCGCTTGATCATCAAAACCTTGACCAGTCCAACTCCATTCATGGTCATTTTCATCCTGTCCAGAGAAGATAACAGACTGTCCAGGGACGCTATACGTGCCACTTGGATGAAGGACGCGCCCAGTGACGTCACGGGCATCTTTGTTATTGGTTTGAAATCTCAACCGCCGGAAGTCATAGACCAACTTAAAGCGGAGAGCAAAGAATTCGGCGACCTCCTGCTCCTTCCACAGCAAAGTGACACTTATGGAACACTAACAAGCAAACTGATGGGCGCACTGCAATTCGCCATCAGCAACATGGACTTCCGGTTCTTCATGAAGGTTGACGACGATTCGTTCGTCAGGGTTGACGCGCTTCGTCGTGAGGCGAAGAGGATCGACGGGCGCGGAGTGTACTGGGGTTTCTTTGACGGCAGAGCTCCTGTGGTGAAGACTGGGGGTCCATGGATCGAGTCTGGTTGGATCATGTGCGACACCTATGTGCCGTACGCTAAAGGAGGTGGATACCTGTTATCGCACGACCTGGTCAAGTTCATCACAGATAACAGTCACATGATGACCCAATATAATAGCGAAGACGTGTCGGTCGGCGCGTGGCTTGTGCCTCTAGAGGTGAAACGACTGCACGACTTTCGATTCAACACAGAATACCGGAGCCGCGGCTGTTCCAACCGGTACCTGGTGACGCACAAGGTGAATGCACATCAGATGTACACGTTGCACCAGAACATCCACCGCTTGGGCCGCCTTTGTAAGCAGGAGGTCACTCTGTGGCACTCCTATATTTACAACTGGCATGTTCCACCATCCGAGTGTTGCCATAGAAACCTCACTGATTATGGAGATATTCAGAACGATTGGTGATAGCTCAACTGCAATCTATATCGGTCATTATGGATCCTCGATTCAGGAATGCGAGGTTTTTCTTGTGAAATAAATTAATTTACACTCACTATTAATCAATTGTAATTGCTTGGTCTCATTTTCGCTTCTTTGTTTTCTTCCAAGATATTAATTCTGTCAGCAGAATAACTTATAGCATGTGGCTTCCATGCACAGACGCCTTATACTGAAAGTGATCTTCAACTTGCTTGACTTGCACAATGTAGTCTAAGATAAGAAGACCCTTGCTGTTCATGCATAAATTTTATTAAAAAATCAGCGATTGTGTTGTGAAATTGCATTCCGAGATCTTAACATTAGCATGATTAGGAGAATGGCGAAAGTGATCTGTGCTATTTGTTTATTTATACGCGTTCACTATGCACGGATTATGCACTCAAATACAAAAGGCTGATTGGCTGGCAGGCTCAACGAGTGGTATAATCGAGGGTAAGATGTGTGCATGGTTACATGCAGCACAGCAACATTCGTGCATTTAAATGAAGTTAAATATTCCATGATCTCGTCGTACTGGACTTCAATCCTAACATTTTTTTATGTATGAGTTCGATTCCAATAAGAAACTGTTCACTAAACATGTTCAACCCACTCAACGAACACATTATGCTCTACGAGTAGGGTACTAGTAAATTAACTGAGTAATCTAGTTCAGTGTCAGAGTGTGCCTATCAGCATGCGATACATATGCATTTTTGTTACAATTTGCCCAAGGTTGAAAAATTCCTGTAAATATTCTTATGAATTTCCTTGTATTATACAATGACGTGTCAACTTGTAAGAAGCCTGCAAGAAGCACCCCCAGTTGGATTATTTATATGTAACTCACTCGATTTCAGGCCTCTAGATGACTTTAGTATATCGTGTGAATATCTTGAAAGTGTTTTTGTTGAGTTGACACATGTTCCGCAAATGAGATCTAAACCAATTGTGGGTGTTATATATCGCCCACCAAATCCTGATGTTAATTAATTTTTACCGTCACTTGACAATATTTTTGTTAACCTGAAGAATTATAATTCGCCCTGTTATGTCATGGGTGATTTTAACCTAGACCTACTCAACAATGATAATCATGTAGGTACGAATGAATCAGTTCATGGATTCAATGCTAGCTGCCTCTTTCTTTCCTCACGTTGATAAACCAACAAGGATCACTGCTTATTCATCGACACTTATTGACAACATTTTCTGTGATAAGATGTTCGATCAACACTTTAGTGGTATCTTATACAATTATTATACACTAATATTTCTGATCATTTACCTCTATTTTTGATCTTTACTTTCGCTTCTCCCGCTGATGGCTCTAATTATTTCTCTAATAACACATCCTATCGTCGAATTAACGAGAATAGTCAATACATTGTCTGATTTCCGTAGCCGTCTCTTAGGTACAGACTAGCTCCCCAAGCCGTAGCGTAGTGCACACACCCTTGGGGAGCTATGTACAGACCTGCAGTCAGTACTGCTGGACAATAACGCTGAAACGGCATACTGCTTATATTTAAGTAAAATTACATCCATCTATAATTTATCCTTTCCGATAGTCTGTAGGAAGAACTCAAAGCAACCACCAAAGCCTCATTGTGTAACACTCAGTTGGCCGCTTCGACTGGTGCTGTGGCGTCGTCTGCTCGCTAGACAATGCCAAAGCCTTGGATAACTCATGTCATTACCACATCGATAGCCACAAAGAATAAGTTGTATACGTAGATGCTTTCACTTCAAGCTAACTGTATTCAATGAATGTATGTATGTATAATATTTGAAAGACTTGTTTTCAATAGGCTATATACGCGTATTGTACAAGTAATAATATCCTCAGTAATCAACAGTTCAGCCTTCGAAAAAAAAAAACTGTCAACAGAAATGGAATTACTAGCTTCTACTGATTTTATCTCAAAAGCCCTCAATGAAAAAACAACAACAACGACAACAAAACATGCTGTTGGACTTTTTCTGGACCTACGTAAGGCGTTTGACACAGTTGTTCGGGCAGTCCTCCTGAGGAAGATGGAACATTATGGTATCCGGGGCGTTGCCCTTTCTTGGTTTAATAGTTACCTTAGCGACAGATCCCAACGTGTTAAGTATTTTGATATTTTCTAATTTACATCAACGATATCGAATGTGCCCTCAATGCTGCCAAACTTATTTTATTTGCGGATGACACCACTATATTTGTTGCCGATAGTGATATCAATAGATTACAAGCCACTATGAACACGGAGCTTCATGGTTTATACTTAATAGTGAACAGATTATCCCTCAATGTCGATAAAACTCACTATACGCTCTTGACTCTTAATGGCCGGAAGAGATATGAAAATATTTACATCAATATTGGTGATAGTGAAATTAAGAGGGTGAATTGAGGGGGAAAGTCAGAAATTTATTGTTACCCCAGACACTGATTACACTGTATTATTCACTAATATATCCTTATCTTATGTACTGCCACCTTGTGTGGAGTAGAACCTGCAAGAGTAATACAAGTCTTCTTATTGTGCTTCAAAAGAAAGTCATCCGGATTATCCACAATACCTCTTATCTTGCCCATACTGACGCTCTTTTTGCTTCCTCTCGTGTTTTACGCATATCCGACATGTTCGAATAATTTGCTTCTATTTTTGTTTTTAAACTCCATCGAAATATATTTCCAAATTTCTTCTCTACTCAATTAAATTTAAATTTCACTCAAACCAATAATAGTACTTCGCGTTCTCGCCTAAGTTTAATAAGATTACCACTATATCGAACAACATTTCGGCAAAATATTCTGTTCTACCAATGCTATAAAATTTACAATTAATTCCTCATATAATAACATTCAAAACAACATTCAAACTGTGCAATTCTACACCAAGTGCGTAATAATGCGCTACCCCCTCTCATTGCTGCCTGCATCAACCACCACTTAGTCACTCACCTCCACCATCTCAAACACACACCACCATTTCGAATACCTTTTGCCACATCATCATCCACAAAACAAAGTACCTTTTTTACCTCCCATCAAGTTTCTTCCAGAATTTCACAAAATATGCTATATCTGATTTCAACCATTTTGATAAATCAAAACTTTAATAAATATTATACTCTTATCCAAATATAATCTTGTGATATCACTTTCTACACGGCTGTAATGGGCCAACAATTTGAGCAGCTTTCCATCACTGTGCAAAATCTCCAATCGTGTTTTTTTTTTTCTTTTTTTTTTCTTTTTTTTTTTTCTTTTTCTTTTTTCTTTTTTTTTCTCTTTTTCTGGAGGGCACCCTGAGCCATGTGGGATACAGGAGGATCCTGGAATAAAAATGCTTCCATCTGCTTGGGAGACCTTTTGTGATAATATTTTGCTTCAAGGTGACAACGCTCCACACCACAAGACCAAGAAAATCCAGAAATGCCTCGATTTTGAAGATGTGAATCGTCTCCCTTGGCCAGCATGCAGTCCAGATATGAATCCCATCGATACCTTGTGGGTGAAGCTTTCCGCGTCACCCGGCCAAGCCAACAAATCTGGATGAGTTGCGTCAATGTCTGACGGAAGACTGGGACGCCTTATGGAAACTGTACAGCATTCGTGGCGGTCAAACCCGCTTGTAAACATATCAAAAGCACTGGTTATCCAATTCTGAATAAACTGTTTTAAGTGTTCCACACGTGATCAGTGGCCGGGATGTGAATTGACACAATGTGCTATGAAAACGGCAAAATGCTCTCATTTTAGGGTCTCTATACACGTTTTTAAATACATCCTCATGTAATGAAACCATGTTCATTTTCGGAAACTGAAATGCAGAAAAATTATTTTGGTATCTTTTAAAACAAATCTCACAAAAATTCATTCACAAATAAAGAAGTTAGGGCTGATTGAAATCATAAGTTCCCCCGAAGAAAAAATATTCCATATTAAATGTCTTCTTCTTGTTTTCCTGTTTTTTAATATTATTTTTCATTTTTACTTTTATTTTTTTAAACAACAGGCTGCAGAGCCAGAAGAACCTGTATGATGTCACTTCAATTAAAGATAGACTTACTCTATGCTTGGTACATTTATTCTGTTTACAGCATTCGAGATTGAGTGACACAATCCATTGATACCATAGCTCATAAGAAGCCACCTACATAATATGGTCTGCGTGGCTGTGCATGCTGTGATGTAAAGCTGCGCATGAATAAAGTTCTCTTAAACTGCTAATTGATATGTTTATCTATAGAAGTCGTTTGAAGCAGCCTCATTAAGTCAAAGTCTTAGTTTGTACATTTCCAAAGCATGGTTGCTGCTAGTATACAATGTACAATGTAGTGCATTGCGTCTTAACGGTCTTATGGACTGAGATTGCTGACACTGCCTGTAACAGATAAAGTGAGATGTCAGCACAGAGCTTGCTGCTATAAATAACTTGGGGTTTGTGGGCGTGTAGATAATTTAATCAATTTCTGGTTTGAGAAAGGTCGGATGCGCGTTTAATTAGGAGGGTGCTTATAACCAAGACAATACAGTACTCATGAGGGGGTGAGGGGAATGGCAGAAGGTAAAAAATTATCCAACAATTTTTCTTTTTCTTTTTTTTTCTTTAATGCATCAATTGACCTGCACGACAAAGAAGGTGACTTGAGTGCATTTTGTTGAATGAAGCTTTTTCTTGCATTCGTATAATTGAAAGACCGTAAGGTTCAAAATATATCTACAAAATCCAGAATGATTACATAATTCTTGAAGGAAATAAATACAAAATTAAAAACAGCATTGATTTGATATGGAGAAATTTCGCTAACACAATTTTCAAAGCATAAATACATGATGCGTGAAAATTTTTACAACGGAATATCTTCAACAGACAGAAGTACCGGTAATTGACTATACATGGGTGCAAGATTAATTTAGTTCTTAATAAACAAAGAAAATTCAGCTAAATTGAAATGATTCTTTGGACAAGCAAGTAATTCACTTTGATGTTGAATTTCCACACATCAACACAAAAACAGAGACACACATCAACACAAAAACATAGAGAACAAACGTTAGTAATAGAATTGAAACCGGTAAAACATTTTGTGTGAAATATCAAAAAAATTATAAAAATTACCTATCTGTGTTTTTTCTTTTTTTTTAGTAATTTGGATAAAAATGAAATCAGAAGCAATTTCTATTTGTCCTGTTTACCCGTTGTGTACCTCCAGAAAGAGGCCATAGAGGCAGCAGCTGAGTTCATCAAACCTCCAGCGATGGTACTCGTGGTGTTGGCTTGGTTATCAAAACGCGACTGTATTTGAGTGGACACAAAGTAACTAGCGTCAGACGTTGGTTCAGGAAGAGTAACCGGAACATGCTCCCACTCAGAGGTCATGACCTCTTGACCAGCATCAACGTCATCATCGTTCTCAGACGATGATGAAGATTCTTCGCGGTCGTGACGAACTTCCTCGATTGACCTAATTAAGTCAGGGTTACTGGTGAATGACCCAGTTCTGCGAAAAGAGATGATAATCTAGAGGGTCATAAATTTGATTGAAATTTCTCCAACCTTCCGAGATTAGGGGAGTTGAGGAGGAGGAGGAGATTACGGATGGTGTGGCGAGGGTGGAGGTGGTCCTGGGGAACGTCCTGCGTGAAACAAGCGTGCAACACGTTGTGGTTGAGTTTGTAGACAGCTCTGCGAAACTGACTGACGCTCAGGTCTTGGAAGAAAACGCTGAAAATAAAAATCAATGTTTCATTAATCCTCAGCATCAAAAATCTAACCTGTAGCAGAGCTTATGTGGAAGATTGATGTCAAGGAAATGGACGAGCAGGTTAAGCATCTGCGTGGTGTAGGCTAGGGCAGCGCAGACGTTGAACAGGGGGTTCCGCTGGCTGGGCTCAAAGTCTGGTTCATCTGTGTGAGCCTCTTGTACTGGCGGGAGGAGAAAAAAGTGAAAACATGACACAAATTATTTATGGAAAAAATAAACGCATAAGAAGAGAAGAGTGGGAAAAAACTCACACCAAACATTGTAAGCGGAGGAAGAGTAATCTCCGTTGCCTGGCAACGATGGTTCTATTATGCGGTAGTGGAGCTCCCCGCTGTTGTCCGTGTAGATCCAGCGCCCTCTCACGTACGCTGTGTGCCTCGCTTCGGCTAAAGCGCTGACCATACTCTGTGCCATGACATCCTCCTCACTGCCAAAAAAAAATGTGATTGAATTCATCAGAAGAAAGCCATCACGAGTTTTAATTGGTTGCAATGCTGAGTTTCTTTGAGATGCATTGCAGAAACAAATTATTGTTAAATGGAAAAAATGAGAAAAAAACTCTATGTAATATATTTTGTGAAAATGCAGACCTTCGCGGTTGCATCTCCAGAATAGGGAAGATGAATTCCTGCAGGTGGCGCAAGTGTTCTTTCTTCTTCACAATGATGTCTTCCTCGATGTTGCTCACTTCGAGCCATTTCGTTGTCGTGTACTTGGTACTTTTGTCGATGTAGCGGCGAATATGATTTTTCTTCTCATTGTGCTTTCCCGCTTTTACGCTTAAAAGATGATTTGATTCCTTTAACTTTGCTAACAGAGTTTTGCCTGCAAATAAAAAACAACCGAATAAATTGATAGAAAATTAACAGGAATTCAATCACTTTTCTCAATGTCAGTTTCACCGTCTAAAATTGCAGCCTGAAGAACAGTGAGTCTGTCTTTCGCATCGGCCAGCTTGGCTCTCTGGATAAACAATATAACAAATTAAAATAACAGATTTTAAATCAATAAAAATTAAAAATTAATCACTTTTTCCAAGAGGGAGATCCTCTTCTGGGAATCTTTGTGGAATCTGTCAAAGTATCGCGATCGTTCCCTCTTCAGTAGCAGCCATCTTTGCAGTTTATCACAACATCTGCGAAGAAATAAAAGAATCAGCGAAACAAGTAAAAATTAACCTCATCAATCATATTCATATGTAGAATGAACTTGAATAAATACATATCCACCAGAGATAGATGTCAATAAGGTTACACTTCTGTCCATGAATATTCACTCTGTGCACAGCACTTGCCACAGTAACAGTACACAGTTATTTACAGCCACAATTAATCAACACTCTCAGTGTCATGCACAGTGCTGTATGAAGTATATGATACCAGTAGTACCCTCCCTATCGAGTCTATTCTTGAATGAAGTTATGGATGCTGTAACTTCACTACTGGTTCAGCTGGCGAAAGCCAGATTAAAACATGGAATGAACTCCCCAGCTTTCATTCCGCACACTTGTGTTATGGATATTAGTTTTCAAGAGGTACAGTATCAAAGGCTTTCATAAAATCCATGTATACCACATTCAGCAAAGTTTCATCATCTAAGCATTAGGTCCATTATTCTAAATTCTAAATTAGATAAGGACCATTTTTGGATAAAACCAAAATGATCTAAGGCAGATTGAATGTTTTTTAAACAGGAAAAAATCCTCTCAGATCGATTGTGTTGCACCTGTCAGAACTAAAGTTGCTTAGTGCTTTGTTTCCCTTTCTAAATATCAGTTAGTCCTGCCAGAAGACGAAATCAACATCAACGGAACTACGTAATATTTAGCTATTGCAGAATTGCTGCCCAATGTCTGCTACAGATCCTCCCTATTCAAAAGGGCAACTTCAGCAACCTCAGAGTGAATGCCATCAGATATCAGTATACAAACTTTACACAAGGTGGTCTAAATGATCTTTGTTAACAATGGATGTAGTTGAAATTAACTTGAGCTTTTAATCAGTTAATCAATGATTGCCAAATCAATCGACCATGACTATTTCACTAAAAAGTAAAAACACTTGAGAAGCAAGGTTGAAGGAAATTTATGTTAATTCGTGGATATTTTGAATTAAAATAACGATTAAAATAAATAACTATTGCTTTAATCTGCTTATAATTAAAATTATAATTATAATCAGCCTATCACCTATCAGCCTATCAGCATCACAGAAAAAAATCACTAATTCATTGTGAGTGAATTTAATTGATAAACTTGAAATCAGACCATAACCAGATAACCCTGTTGAATTAGATAAATATTTCAGCTTCCTATTCCTCTGAGCATCCCGTAACGGTAGCAATAATCTGTAGCAATAGGAGTCTTTGAACGAGATGCTTTGCCTGAATAGCGTGGCGTGGGAATTACAGAAGCGAGCACCTTTCTTTCGATTGAGTTCTCGAGTGGGCGAAACTTCCTTGATTGACGCAGTTCTTGCAAAAGAACGCTCTCTTCGATGAGCCGCAGAGGGCGCATCGCTCAATGGCCACTCTGATGGCTCCAGGGGTCTCGGTGGTTGACGAGGTCTCTACAGAAGAATACAGATGGAAGTCCGTCGGAGGTAATTCGCAACTGTCGGCCATGTTGATGTTGACATTTTCTGACAAAGCTTTGTTTACAACGGAAATGACGTCACACATAGCGAGGTTAGGGATTCTTTCTATCAACGAGAAATAAGCACGAATATATAATACAGTCAGACCCCGTTAATCCGCCGTCATGTAATCCGCCCTTTTCGTAATCCGCCCTAAAATCTCAGGGACGAATCGTTTGTAATGTTAATTATGACATGTAATCCGCCCTTTTCGTTAATCCGACTCCGACCACGATTCTAGAGAACGAATCTACACTTTACATTGCAAATAACATGTAATCCGCCCACAAAATAGCATGTTTAAAACAAACATCAGCCAAGACACATCAATTGTCAGCGATTTCTTTGAAGTCGGGTTAGTTTAACAACAAATGGCGCCTCCCGGTTTGTTCAACGCTTATCAAGTTAATTAAACAAAGCAAATCAATCGTAGGCGAAAATTCTGTTAAGTCTTTAATTTAATTGGTCGCTGGTTTAAGCGATGTTCAGGAGTGGAACGAACGAGATGACGAAGTTGTGAGTGGAGAAGCGAGTGGATCTGAGCTCGCGAAGGAAGTCTTGGTGGAGAAGCAAGACGCACGTGCAAGCATTAATGCTATATTTCGAGAGGTTTGAGGAGTCGGAGGCAGCGAAGCAAGAAAGTAGAGATGAACCGCACAGATTGGGCGTGATGGAACGGCTTATCACAAATTGAATAATGCTGCTAAGCAGACAACCATCACAGATTTCTTTCTAACAATAAAAATTTTTAATTAGCCTCATGTGTTTGTTTGTGAGATCTTTTTTACATCCAGCTTCATTCCTAATGGTATATGCTACTACGTTAATGCATTACATGTGTTTTGGGGGTTTAGAATAATTGGAATAATTGGCGCGAAATGCCGAAAACTCTATCACCATCCGAATGAGCTGTGTTAATTGCCAGTGGTCGCAATGCATACAAGCCGCAGCGCTAATTGCCTATTTGTTTCTGCAGCTGCACAAGTTCTTGAAAGAAAATGTTCAAACCTTATTGGCCTACCACCGTCTTGTTGAGATATATTTTACCCAGTAATTATAATACGCTGTTCACGTTACAAAAACCGTCGATCGCGAACATTGTTATTCGCGAAATGCTAGCAAATAGGTCGATCGCCAATATTATTCCCCATGAAGATATTTACGCGTACGGTAGATATCCAGTGCCACACATACAAGACTTTGTCAGCAATTTGCATTTGGCACGCATTTTCAGCACCCTGGATCTGGTCCGGGGGTACCATCAAATCCCAGTGGCTCTAAAGGACGTGGATAAGACCTCCATAACTACACCATTCAAGCTTTGAGAATTCATACGCATGCCTCTTGGACTTCAGAATGTCGAACAGACATTCGAAAGATTAATGGGCAAGGTTTTGCAAAATTTGAAGCTTGCGTTCGTGTACATGGACAATATTCAGGTAGCATCTGCAAGCCCGAAACAGCATCTTCAAGACCTGGAGAAGGTTTTCTATCACCTTGAGCAGCACAGGCTAATCCTAAGGCCAGACAAGTGTCACTTCGGCAAGAATAGTGTGTACTTCCTGGGACATTACGTGGATGCAACGGGTATCAAACCACTTCTAGAGAAGATGCGTGCTGTACAGAGATTTCCCCAGCTGCGACAGTTCTTACGAAGGATGAACTTTTGTAATTGCTTTCTCCCAAAAGCAGCCTCTGTACTCCAGCCGCTTCACATTCTAGCTAATCAAAAAAAGGTCCTTTGTTTCTCTCCAGTGATCAGACTTTGACAAGCACGCCTTCATTGCAGCTAAGAATTTGCTGGCAAGTGCTGCAACCCTCAGCCACCCAAAAGAAGAAGCACCGCTTGCAATGTTCACCAATGCCTCAGACATCAGAGTAGGGGCTTGCCTCGAACAGTGGCAAGAAGGTTGATGGACCTCACTAGGATTCTTTAGTTGATATTTGCACCCACCTGAGCGACAATACAGTGTATTTGACAGAATTGCTTGCAGTGCATCTAGCTACTGAAGCGTTTATTTTGGAAGAGATCCCAGATTATTGGGAACTGATGAGCGAGCAGGCGAAAAAAAATCACGCTTTGGGCATCTCTCACTTCATGTGTATATTTTATCTTATATATCTAAATCATTTCTGTGTGTGTGTCAAAGGGCTTGCATTACCATGATACATGCTAAGCATAATGAGAATCTACACAACAATACAAATAAATATTCGATGTGAAAACAAGTTTTTTTGCGGTGACAAGTGTGTAAAAGGTGCTCCAAACATTATCGTGGAGGAGTTGCCATTTAGCAGCATGTCATCGGTGGTACAATCTGTTTGCAAATCTCTAACTTTCTCTGCATTATGAAGCTAAATTTTGATTACATTGTTACAATGTAATGTTACATTGTTACATTGTTATGCAGTTGCTGCCCAACTGCATAACAAGGCCGGGCGCTGAAAACTATTCGCTTCACTGCTTCACCTGGAGTCGTGATCGCTTCGCTGCATGCTTTCGGCATCAGTCTATCACAAATCAATCGGTAACTGCTATGTAAACTTCAGAAGTACAAGGATTAATGATTGGTTTAGGAACATATATCCGTAAGATCATCATATAATCATAGATGCACATGGTCAAACTCTTTGATATTTTCAGAGATGATGCGCAAGAGGTTATAGCACCCGTATATAGCAAAAAGTGCAAAACACGGAAATCTCTGTGTTTGGCGGAGAAGCGTTGGGCACGCAAACACGGAAATCTCCATGTTTGGCGGTGAATGTGTTAATAAGGTCACCTCACAGCGCACGGTCGTTGTTCAGCGCTGAGCAGCTCAATGCCATGAAAAAGCAGGCATGCTCATGGGACTTTTTTGGAAATTCAATGCTTGCAATTTTTATCTGGAAAGCTAACTTATATTCAAGTCAAATTTCAAGATTCTGCTTGTTATCGGTATGTTAAGGCATGCTTGTTATCGCCAAATCAAATCAAAACATTTCTGAATATGCCAGTGGATTTTACTTTGTTCTATATAATTATATCAGACACGACTTTTCTTTTTCATTAGAAGAAAACTAAACAGCATTTTTGGTTAGCAAATTATTCAAAACATTTCAATAATTCCCACGCATTTGACTATATCATTGCTGCTGATGCCGGATGCCTCGCCTCGACTCTTTTCTTAGCGGCAGCTCTGATCGCCAACACTGTCACTTCTCTTAGTTTTCTCTCCTTTGTTATTGCTGACACCAGGTTCAAATCTATATGGTTAGATTACCAAAAGATCGGTCCCACAATATCCGCGTTCATTCCTACTCTCATTTTCGATATACACATCTATATATGACCAAATGTAGAGTGGACTGCTGTCGCTCAGATCTCTTAGCATGCAAAAACCTAACAACAACAACAACAATAAAATGTGTTTATTAAAAAAAAGTAAGAGGGGCTGACCAAGAACATGGGTATGCTGTTGCTGTGAAAAAATACTTTGTATACCACCCNGTGATGTCATGATGAGCTCATGAATATTTATGAGCTCGGATTGGATGT
>KB311733.1:124977-144935 GCA_000328365.1 Capitella teleta | reverse complement strand
CGATAAGTTACATTTAGAAGGATTGAAAAGCATGCCCCAGGGTTTTGCTCCAATTTAAAAGTTCGTTTAAATCTTTCTGTAAAAGTTCACAATCTTGATGAGAATTGATGGACATAAAAACTTTAGAATCATCTGCAAACAACGCAATAAAAGAAGATACAACAGCTCTGGGCATATCATTAATGAAAAGAAGGAAAAGAAGAGTTCCTAAAATGGAGCCTTGTGGGACACCTGAAGTGACATGAGCCCAAGCTGATTCTTCTCCTTCGATTACAACACGCTGGACTCTGTCTGATAAATAATTTCGGAACCAATCTGAAACAACGCCAGAAATTCCATACAATGTTTCCAATTTAAAAAGAAGATAATTATGTGGAACAGAATCAAAAGCCTTGCTAAAATCTAGATAAATTACATCAATTTGACCACCTTCATCTAGTGTGGGACCAATAGAATGATAACATTTCAAGAGTTGAGTTGTACAAGAACGATGCTTCATAAAACCATGTTGCATGTCATGTAAAAAGGGTGCAATAAATGGGTATAAATAGTTGAACAAACATCGTTCCATAACCTTTGATGCACAGGGTAATAATGATACAGGCCTATAATTTTTAACATTAGACCGATCGCCTTTCTTAAAAATAGGTACAACGTTGGCCTTTTCCCATTGAATCGGAACCGTGCCAGTTGAAATACTCTGATTAAAAATAAAAGTCAGGTGAGGTGTTAAAGAAGAACGGCAGTTCTTTAAAATGAACGGTGAAATATCTGATGGTGGGCATGCCTTATTAACATCGAGAGTTTTTAACACAGAATGCACGTCATTTACACTAAACGTAGGAGTAGGAATAACATGAACGTTGAAAGCAATGGTGGAATTAGGCAATGTTAAGCAAGGATTTGTGAAAACGGAAGAAAAAAAATCATTAAAAATACGCGCTTTTTCTTCTGGGATTTGAACATTATCAGTACCATTATTAAGGTTCATTGGAAGGCTAGGATTTTTAGTTTTTGAACGGAAGAAGGACCAGAATCGTTTAGGGTTTTGAGTACATACATTGCCAAGTGAGCTAATAAAATTTTTGTGCTTGTTTTTAAGAACAGTTTTAACAGAATTGTTATGATTGTAACCGAAAATAAACGATTCTTCCCGCACGCCATCTTGATACATTACTTGACAAAAACACATGTTTCAGTTGCTATAGGAGAGTAGTGACCGAGAGAGTGAGTGTGTGTTGTTCATGAAAAATATTCGTGTTTTATATACTAGAATCAGATATGTGGGGCAGCCTGGGGTTCTAATATAAAATACAGTGAATCGGCGCCTTCCAAGTGATCGATGTGTTTGCCTCCCGCTTATCGCCTCTCGGCAAACTTCTGACCCCCATTGTTCGCTAATTGCATCTTGGCCTTCTGACCCCTCAGTATTCGCTGATTGCCTCTCGAGAGATGGAAGCAATCCCTTGCACGCTCTGCCCGAAGGTTTACATACATAGGCAGAGTTTATAGAATAATAATCTGATAATTACATATGATGAAACATTGTGTAAAGTACTTAGAAACACCCAGGTACCCAGGTAATCTTAACAGTGTTTGGGGTGCTTATGGAGGGGAAAAAAAAAGTGAAAAGAAGAAGAAGAAAAAAAAAACTGACCAAAATCCGACGTCGGAAAGTTTTTTTTTTCTGCTGATTAGTTACTGGTACTAGTACCTTAATTAATTACGCCAAAGTTGCTTTTACCGTCAAAACATATAGGCAACCAGTATATCAAAAGGAAGATCTATAGCAGACATGATCAGAAATGACTTAAAACATTTAACGTTAGTCAAATTTGAAGATTAGGTTTGATTTGAAGCGCAGATCTGGCGATGGCGTCATTGTGTACTCAAGCTTGTTCGCGATCTTTGATGCTCTGAGCAGAACGACGAATTCGCTCTTTGAGGCGACGTCGTTGATGCAGAGTTTCCGGTATATTTGCTATAAAATGACCCAGTGCAGAGCCTAATATATTTGATAAGAGACAACTCCAACTGTAAACAGTTATTATTTTGAGATACAGCGCGCACTTTCACAGAGAATGGCATTTTTGTAACACATTGCGCAAGGTTGAGAAATCCCCATTACTTGTAAATATATACTTTTGAATCGCCCTGTATAATTTCCTCTTCTCTGTTATCAAACCAGTTAATCAATTAACATTCTTTGCTCTTATTGTATCGCTAGATAAAGTGATTTTTGTGGTTTTATAACAATTACATGTAGCCTGATGTAGGCCTACATAGAGATAAATCAGAACTATAATAGTGCCCAGTTTTGAATGTATCATGTTATAGGTGCTTGCTGCTAGATCAAAGTCCGTTTACATTTCCCGCCACATTTGAGCAATTCTATTCCTTTCGAATTCAAATTTCTTCAAATTATGCTGTGTTTTGTTGAAGACTGCTCATTCCTCATGCATTGGTTGAAATACGTGCTTGTTGCTATAGCGACGAAGCATCGCTGCTGGTCCAGGCCAAAAGCTCACGTTATGACTACCATTCAATGTTTCAAATCTTACGTATTTCTTGATATAGCCACCAAGCTTCTAGATTAGTTTACATTAGATTGATTTTATTGGGATGACAAGGTCAAAAAATGGGTGCAATGTGCAACAAAACGGGATATTTAAAGTTCAGTCAAATTATGGGGCATTTGATATGGATACAATCCACACATATACTAGTAGCATGTAATAATAGCACAGGGTCAAATAAAGTCTTTGATGAGGGCGTATAGCATGTCGCTGTCATCACATCAGGCGGCTCTGCACAAAGAAGTTAGGCAGCGTGAAATCTGGGTATTGTGATAATCTTCTTGCCTTCGCGTTCAGAGTACAGTCCTTGAGATCTACATCTGCCGCTGTGCTGCAGTGCTCAAACAAAGACACAGAAGTTCCCGGTTCGAATCAATTGTCTGATAATTTCTGTGTTTACTATTTTGTTCTTCCAAGTTTTACAATTGATGTTGAATATAATGATTAATAAGTAAAAACACTGAAGCTCCGATACTTGTGACCTCCATGCACGTTGAGATTTCTGAGTTCAGTTGTGACTGATGTGGTACATGGAATAGTTGTGGTCAGCTGGGAATTAAATGAGCAGTCGTGACATTTGATTTGCCCAGAAGGATTGTTTATTGATTTAAAAACAAGACTATAATATTAACTCATACTAAACAGCTGAGAGAAAAAAAACAAAAAAACACGAGAGAATGAAATATTACGTTAAATGAAAAATAAAGTTATAAAGCCAACATAAATTAGCATATATTTACATTAATAATCCTGTAAAACTATAGACCAGAAGGCAAGTGAGTACTATTATAATTATATCACGAAGATATTCCAACCAAGAGATCGCAAGTAACATATGGCCGATGGAAGAAAAACAAAAGAGCTCACATATGAAAGTTTCCATATAGCAAAAGTAAAGAGAAATAAACGGTGACTTCTAATAAAGACAGGAAAATATTTCACAATCAGAAATAAAACATAAGCTGAAACAATCTTATATTTGGCAATCACTGGCCGAGATTTTCAGAAGATTGTATCAAGCTTAAATTTGTGTAACCTGATTGAGAATTATTACAATTTTATAGCACCATTTATTCATTGATATTATATTTACAAACAGAGAGAAGTAAGAGAAAAATATATATCATATATGGCATCATATTACCCCTTCACAGAGTATTCAGACTGTCGCGGAATGGTTGATATTTTGATGCTTTGTAATTTATCACAGTTTACGCTTTTTCTTCATAATCATTACTCAGAATGGCGGTGGTCCGTCCGTGTGCCGTAACATTGGGTCCAAAGATTTGCGGAAGTTGTTAGCGAGGACGCAGCTGTAGTCGTCCTCTGTCATCGGAACCAGACAGGCGACCCCCAGGAGCAGGAGCATGAGCATGTGGAAGGGCAGAGCGGCACAACACACGCGGGCCACCAGGCGAGACCGCCTCCTCCTCATCAACAGGCTCCTCGTCTCTCGCTGGCTGCATTCCCCGATATCAGATTCGATGTCAAAACTGAAGAAAAATTATAAAATTAGTAATCATGATTAACCTGTGATATATTATTAATAAAGTGACAAATTCACAGTTGAATAGAAAGTGATTTTATTTTTTTGTGTGTTAAAAAGTAAAGTTAGCGTACAAACTGAAGCGTTTCATAAATGTTATGAATGGATATTAATAAGTAAAAAAATGAATAATTAAAAAAATAAAAATAAAAAACAAAGGAGAAAGGAGAGGTTAATAATTGAAGAACCAAGGCAGCCATAACCAGAAACCGTAACCGTAGCAACATTAATTAAGTAATGCAACCATGCATCTTCATTCCTCAAGTAAAACCGATTCATTCCACGGTTCTTTCCGAAAATGATTGAACGACCAATAATAATGTTCAATTATAAATTGAAAAAAATAAAACGTCTTATTTGCCTATCAAAAAAAAAAAAAAAAGGTTAATATAATAAAAGGAGGAAAAAAAAAAAAAAAAAAATATATAAAGAAGCCCCATGCAGATTAGTGCTGGCAGAGAACAATGATGAACAACATCTCCATGACAACTAAACAAAAGCCTAGGTTTCCAAGGATACCTGGAGAGGTCTTCTTCAGAAGAGGAAGGAGACTGGAGGAGCTGTGATTAGGAATTAGGAGCAAGTGAGAGAAGAAAGGAGGGCAACCGTAGAAGAATTACGAATCCCCAAAAGATCCAGCGCAAGGAAAAGAAGATTGTTTTGGTGAGAAATATGCCGCTCTACACATATAAATAGTATACAGCTATAGGCAGCCATGCCCCAAACCACAGGTATAAAAGGGTCGCTTAATCAAAATGCAATATATACTTGTGAAGATCTTGTCTTCTACCCATGACGTAAGACCCTGCTGCTCGCATACCCACGAGGGTCTGATGCAAAGAAATCATTTCAATCAACAGGATTATACAAGCATTTTGTACATTTTATTTACACATTATTTTATCTTCTTTTTTTTATCTTCTTCTTTGTTATTTCCAGTGCTGAATTATTAACTACTCACAGCAAAGAAATACTTCACAAAGCTAAAAACATAAACAATAAACACAAGAAGAAAATTTCCTGTTTCATAATTTACAAGATTCTTTGAGTAAGCGCTATATGTTACACGAGGATTCACCGACCTGTCTGGTTGAGAACGGAGACGTTGCGCTCCTGGGTGACAAAGCAGGGGGCTTGTATCGCTTGCTTTCATCCATCGATCTCAAAGTCTAGAAGTAAAAACAAAAATAGAATTTGATTCGCAAAACATGACAACTGACGACTGAGAGGTCTCCTCCTTCAAGCGTGTTGTTCAGTCGGGTGAGGTAGGTAAGGCATATTTTGAGCAGGGACTTGTGCTGACTGGCCACCAGCAAAAGCCGCTCCTTGGCCGCTGTCAGTTCTCCGCCCTTGTCGTCCAACGACACCGCCGTGTCTTGTAGCGAGGCGATTCTTGGCTGCGCTGC
The DNA here is from genome assembly GCA_000328365.1 of Capitella teleta. NCBI lineage: Eukaryota > Metazoa > Annelida > Polychaeta > Capitellidae > Capitella > Capitella teleta. Next base: position 139,407 of record KB311733.1, on the reverse strand, counting down.
CTCCAGCTCATGCTTCAGGATCTGAGGTTGCGTAATATGAATACGAGGAATGAATCATTCAGTGAATACCTTGAACTTAGTGCATTTGCCATGCAGCACGCTGAGTGAAGTTTGCAGGTCGACCGGTTCCAACGCGTAGATTTCTGCTCCTTTCTCTTCCAGCCACAGCATCAGATCTTGAACGGTTTCAGTGAAGTCCCGGCACTGCATCATCGCGATCTGCAGTTCCTTCTGCCACACATCTGCGTTTGCGCACACTTTGTCCCATCGTTGGTTCATAGCAGAGAGTCGCTGCCACAGATCGCGCGATTCTGGTGTTCCTAGGGCGACAAGTTCTTTGCACAGCAAGTTCACTGACAACACGACAGGTTTGCGGTTGTTGATTTGCAGAGTGAATTCCTGAGAAGAGAGAGATTAGTTCACGCCGTCTTGAATAGCGGTTCACCCACCCTCTGTCGCCTCACAGCCGCTTCCAGCTGCCGTATCTCTGTCGGAACGGTCGTCTGCCGGGACTGCACCCCCTCAGCCTCCTCCAACCACGCAAGCAGTCGGCGCAAGTCGGCTTTCAGCTGCGTCCACTGCTGCTGCCTTCGTAGCAAGCGCTGATCTTTCTCCAGCGCTTCTGTTTCAATCACTTTCCAGCGGTCGAGCACCTCTGCAAAAACCCATCGTCCCATCATACATACACTAAGATGTGAACCCTGACCTTTGACCTGGGGATCCACACTCATGACCTTCGAGACCCCTGTCTCTTCACGTAGTCGCCTCTCCAGAGTTTGGACCGTGTCAACATAATCTTGACAAGCAGAAACTTTTTGACTCTGGAAAAATCAAAAATCAAAATTGAACCGAAAGATTACAAATAACTGACGTATTTGACGTTCATTCCCTCCGCCTCCGCCCCTAAGGGGGTGGGGGCACGCAGCACCTGCTCTGAACTGTCAAGGTGCGGTAGCAGTTCCCCAAGCGCATGTTGCAATTCTTGGAGGTAGGCCTCCAACCGGATGAGTCGCTCCTTCTTCGGGGCTACCTGTCGGCGCAGATCACTACGCCATCTGTCTTCTATGAGGCGGAGAAACGTGAATTAAATAATTAATTATTGCTTGATAACGTACGGCCGTCGGGTTGAGCTTTCAGCTGTCCATTTGCGTTTGTTTCCGGACTGGAGTCGATGTCCAGATCGAGACCGTACTCGTCCCAGTTGAGGGGTTGCACAGCAGCCGATGTTTCTCTGTAGGTTGTCGTTCTCTTCTTCTTTTTCTTTGATTTCTTCTTCAAAGGGAGTTTCCTCTGAGGCGAACCCTGCTTTTATGAGAGTTAATTCATGATCGGCAACAAAATATTGAACGAATTCACAGGTGTGAAGATAATAATAATTAGGTGTAATAATAGGGATAATAATAATTAGTGATGTAATAATAATTAGGAAACACACACATGAGCTTAAATTAAGTAATTAGGAGTGAGGAGTGGAGTAGTTTTGTACAGAGAAACTCACAAGAGCTAGGTAGAACTCCTCATCAGTAGAAGAAGAAGAAGAAGAAGAAGAAAGAGCAAAATCATCGATGGCGTCTTCAAAGTCTTCCAGATCAGACGTCTGTGAGTGAGTGATTGAAGTGAGTAAGCAGACTTATTTCAAAACAAAGCAAAAGCCACACGTGGAGAAAGTAAAAACCCAAAACCACACTTAATACACGAATCGTACCTCTCCTAATTCAAAGGACTCTTTCAGAGACGCCAATCTCGACACTGCGTTCTCCACCTCAACGTGGAACTCTTCGACTTCTCTCTGAATCTGAACGGCATCCGAGGCTTCACATTTCTGCATGAGGTATGTGGACACTTTATCGATGTACTCCAAACGATGAGAGTTCTGTTGAAGATCGTGCTGAATTGGCTGCAGAAGAGATTTAAACTCTTGATTCATATTTATGTCAGGTCATACCCGCAGCTGCTCTAGCTTGACATCGTAGCTGCCAGGGTTGCAGCTGACATCTGCCATCTGCGTCTGCAGACCCCCTAGCCAGATGAGCAAGCCTTCCCGAGTCGCTCGGAAGTCATCTACCACGTTTGTCGTGTGCTTCAGCCGTCTCATTATGGTCGCTGTACGTTGCGAGAGTTCGTCCCAGAAGTCGTTGGTGGTGAGCACCATTTGACGCAGTTCCCCAGCAACATCAGTTCGACCTTCACGCGCAAGATGGCGGTAGTGTCTGTTCAGAGAATCCAGCTGTTTGATGCTTTCATGGAGTCGACGCTTGTGAGTCTGGTTTCGAACAAAATCAAAATCGAAATCACCAAATAATATCTCTCACCTCAAACTTTCTCAGTTCAGCTCTGAGTTGATCAAAAGTGGCGCTCTCTGTTCTTGGACTGACCAGAAGACCGTCCATCTCAGCCAAAAAGTCGCTCAGCCGTTGATGGTCAGCGTGGAATTTCTCCCACTGACGCCACGTCTCTTCAATCCTGCGGGCAAAGTGAAATTACTTTAGAGAGTCTAAAAAATTTAATTAAATATTGGGGAAATTAATTCTTCTTTTTATTTGATATAGATTTTTTTTACAACTTACTGGATGCGTCTCTCCATAGACAGCTGACAAATGCTCCTCCATCTTTTCTCTAAACTGGCTTTTGCGCTTTCGATGGCTCTGCGCTCAACATCGGTGGGACAGGCGTCGGTGTCATGAGGGAGAACTTCGCACAAGTTGAGGACAGAAGCGACTCCTGAACTGTGCCTCTCAATGTCAGTCTGCATCTCCTGAGAGAGGCATCAAGAAATTGGAAATAATTCACACATCATAGGTAATTTGAGCTAATTTGAATAAGTGCACAGAAAGCGCTTTTAGATTATTGGTTCAGATGGAGATTTCGAAAGAAATGATTAAGAAAGTGTATAATTATGTGATCAGTGAAGAATACTTTTTTTTATGATTTTGAAGATGTAAGAAAGTTAGCGAGTGTTATGCAGATAATACAAAATTGATCCAATAACAGCTACAATCCCAAAAACAAAATTCTGGTTGTATAACAAAAAGTGATCTTAATTGTGATAATTTTCTTTTCTTTCCAAACATGCAAGGAAATTCTCGAGTGAAGTGAATGAGTAACTAGTCGACTACTGGATGTTAGTAAACGATGACAATATTCACAACGCCATTCGTTACTAGCCTCTAAATGCATGCACACATCCAATTGGCTAATCTTGAATGAGCGAATATCTTCAACAGCCCACGCCATGGCAGCCTATAAAAGAACGCATACAATGAACCAACTGAACAGAAACAATTAAGCCAAGCGCTTCATCTAACATGCAAGCTAAGAAAGGACTAATTGCACAGAATCATCATTTCTCATGCAATTCAGCACTGATTGTCGATGCTTTTACCTCAGATTTCACCATGATGGCTGGTTGTTCCGCAGTCTGTGATAATGATGCACGAATATGAATACACAAGCCAAACAAACAAGCAACTAATGCATTCAAGAGAAAGTTTGTAAGAAAGGATTTGCAATGAAAAAAAAGATTAAAAAAAGAAGAAGAAATTTAACCTGCTGCTCGGTGAGTTTACGCTGAATCTCGAGGAAGTCACAGTGCTGGTAGACGATCGGAGACGTCAGCTCGTGCTCAACGTACACCAGCCAACTGCGCAGTTTGCCCATGTTGTGTTCTAGCTGCTGAACAGTCTTCAGAGTTTCCTGCAGCTTCAGCAGCCTGCAAAGATGAGGATGCAAGAGAATCGTGATGAAGGGATACAAACCTCAGCTGGGCCTTCTCCTCCAGGCAAGACCACTTCTCCTCCACGCGAGCAATCTTGAACTCAATGTCTGAGGCCCTGACGTCACTGGAGGCGCGCTTGAGCCGCTCGCCTTCATCACACAGCCACTGACGGTCACGATCCATCGTCCGCAGTTCCTCGCGGTAATCCTGTCATGAGGAAGTGAGAATTATGAGATTGAGAAATCTATAAATGAACTCACATTTTGCAGCTTAAAGAGAAGATCTTCAATGCTGACTTCTTTGCTGGAGGCGATTTTCGTTTCCAGATTGCTCATAGTGCTCAGAAGTTCTTTGTAGCGCAGAGAAAACGCCGACCATCCACCCAAGCGTTCCTGCACGCGTTGCTTGCGGAGGTGCACCTGGTGCAGGATCTCCTGCCACTGAGTGTCTAGAAGCAGGAGGCGCTGCTGCAGGATGCCCGTGTCCTCAGCACTGACGCAGGTCCTCAGCTGATGATGCTGCTGTCTCAGCTGTCCTCGCTTGTCAGCCGCATTCGCAAATGAATTCTCAAACTCCTGTGATCATAATTGATGACCCATTAAGACTTAAGTAAGTAAACCGCAAACCTGGCATTGCTGTAAAGCCATTACAAGGTCATCGTAGGTCAGAGGAAGGTCACGGGTGACCTCGTGGCGGATGCCCTTGAGCCAGGCGAGACTGTCCTCCATGCCGCTCTCTGTGTTGTCCCACAAGTTGAGAATGTCTCTCAGAGATTCTTTCCTGAATGATTCCTCAGAATGCAAGTTTGAATTATTTTCACAAGAGACGAACCTGCTGTCAAGAGAAGCGATGATGTCCAGCCATTGTTTCTCACATGAAGAGAGGTCGCTGGCGATACGTGACCTCGATTCGGAGTCGACTGTGGGCTTGAGGAGCTTCCCCATCTCGTGTAATTTGTGATACAGCGGTTCAGACAACGCCACCTCCCGCTGTCCAGTCTGTGGAAAACAAGATTCAGATGAAAACTCACAAACAAGGAATCAGTGAAATCAGTGAAGGTTATTTTTGCAATCACGTCTGTGAGAAAAAAAGTTTTTTTCTCGCAAGTGTGGATTATATTTAGACTAGCAATGGTGAAGAGAATATACAAAATAAACAATAAATGAAGACAGAAGAAGCGGAGAGGAGACTGAGTGCAACCAGCAGAGGTACAAGTGAAAAACACACGCTCGCTGATGCATACCTCCGCAAGAGGCAAACACAACCCAGCCGTGGGTCTGTGGAGGTCAACGCGACACGCGCTTATATTAAACGCCTGCAGACTCTTGGCAGCCCTCTGTGACAAGTAATACATGCATGGTACGAGGGGGAGGGTGTACGTAATTAAAAGAGTTACCTTGCAACTATTGAGCATGAGTTTCAAGCGCTGCAGAGGAGCGGATCTCACTTCGAGGGAGGCCAGTGACTCTGAGACGTCATTCATCTTGCCCTTGAGTTGTGAGAGCGTTTCGTTGTAGCGGCGCCAGAGTTCAACTTGAGATTGCAGAATGGCTTTGCGCTGAGCCGCTCTGTTCACGACGCTGCGCCACTGTTCGTCGAGGAGAAGCAGCTTGCGTTCAAAGCCCGCTTTGTCTTCAACGTCCCCGTTGGCGATCATCTGAGTTCCCTCTGCGATGATGGAATGCAGGATTTGCTGCCGGGTGTGCAGATGCTGGTGGAAGGCCTGCGACACAAATGATACAGCAAATAAATGACTCTGTAGGCGTACCTCGTAAGCTTGCTGCTGCTCAAGGAGAGCTTCGTAGTTGCCAGCGACTTCCGCTGTGAGGTCTTTCTCGACCTGAGCGAGGAACAGCATCCACTCCTCGCACTTCTGACTGAAGTCTTGTTGCAACAGCAGATGGCTCTGCATGTGTTTATATCGGTCAGACGTCTCCGATGACAGCTGATACCACTTCTGATTCAACTGCCGCATGCTCTGAGAATCAGCTTCACCGAGCGACAGCCGATAGCCAATCAGGTTGACCGTCTCCAGATCAGATTTTTTCTCAGTGAACTTGTTGGAGAGGACCCTAAACTCTTCTAGCCGGTCTCTGATGTCAGCTGCATCGGCTGTGGAGACAGGATCAGCCGTGTGCAGAATCACTTCCGCTTGCGAGAGGAATTGGTCAACGTTTTTGAAGGCCAAGTCAAAGCGGGCGTGTCGGTTGAGATCCTCCTCCAGCATCTTCTGTTGCCGATTGAGCGACTGCTGCATGGTGTTGAGCCTCTGCTGGAGAGAGGACTCTCTGGCTGTGATGTGGATGATGGTCGCGTTGTCCATGCAAGGGGTCAACTGGTCACTCAACTGACTCAGAGTGGTCAGTTTGGGCGCAAAATTCTCCAAATCACGCTTCATGTCCTTTTTTGAAAATCGATTAAAAAACGTTTCGACTCAACAAACGCAATTATTTCACCTTTGTGCGCTGTAGAGCGTCATTAGATGAAGTACCTTCCACTATCAGCAGGCTGACCTCCTCCTCTTTTCCCTCCACCCACAGGCGACATCGTTCGTACTCTTTCTCGTAATCCTGCCACTGGATGCTCAGGTGTTCGTTCGATGAAACTTGGTCGTCCAGGGCATCGTAAACTTCTTGCCACCTGTGGAGCAAAGACTGAATGGCGTGGCCCTCATAATACAAGCGTGCGTACTTGGCTTGCAGCAGAGCAACTTGTTTATTCAGACTCTGAGCGGCCACTGGGTCACACGATCCGAGGAGAGCGTCGGCCGCTTTCGACACTTTCTCAACATCGCGCCGTGAAGCGCCGATGTCCGACTGGAGTTTCTGCAGAATGCGAATCAAGTTGAATGCATCTGAGTTAAACACACACAAACCTGCAGCTTCTTGATGTTTGCTTTGAAGTTCTTCAGATCGCCGCTGGCCGTTCCATAGCGAGCGAGCGCAAACTCTGCGTCCATCAAGTGCTGGTTGACCTTGCTCAGAGCGGCTGTGTACGTCTTCCACTGACTCAGAGCTTCCTCAAGATTGGCGGACACTCTGTACAGCTGACCATCAAGGCCTCTCCATCGCTCGTTGAGCGCGTTCACGGTGGTCGTGACGGGTCTGTCTCCTGACGTGGGAGGATGAGGATCCATGAGCCCTGTTCCGAGGAGTTTGATCGCATCGATCTCTGTCTCCTTCTCCTTCAATTGGTTCTCCAGATCCTTGCAGTCTTTAATGGCTTGTTCAACACTGGCTTCGTGACCCGTGTGTTGGAACTTCTTAAAAGCTGACTCTTGATTGTCAAACCAGTTGTTGAGGGTGCTGACTCCTTTCTCATACTCCTCCCATTTCATCTGCTGGATCTCCACACGTTTCAACTTGTCATCAACATCACTACAGATGCTCAGGTATCGCTTGTTCATCTGCCCCAATCTCTCAGCAAACTCAGCTCGCTCGGCACGCACAGAGCTGCCGAGGGCGGGAACATTTTCCAGCTCCGGCTGAGACACCTGGGAGCCTGATTGATTGACGAAATCGATGGTGAGTTGGCGGTTGGCCATGTCGATTTTGAGGTCTCTGTATTTGCGGAGCAGCACCTGAGCGTCCATGAGGCTCATGGGGATCATGCCGCTGTCTTCTCTGATCGTGGCTTCAATCCCCTCCAACCACAGAAGCATTTCATTCAGAGCTTGACGTGAAGGCAGGAGTTCCATCTGAGCCTTGTGCAGCTGTTCCTCATTATCGGGTAGTTCCTTCACCAGATCCATCCACCTCTTCTCCATGGAGTCCAATTTATCCTGAATCACAAAGTCGTTTGGTCTGCTGTGTAGGAGTTGGTTGCCCAGGGTCACCACCTTGGTCTTCAGCGGCTGTTGGTTTTCCACCTCTTTCCGAAAGTCCTGAAATAAATGGCGTGATTTTTGCATCTTATCGAGAGGAGCGGACTGACCAGGAAGGCGTCCATCTGTGACTTCAGCGCTGTGATGTTCTGGCTGTCTCGCTCGTGGACTCCAACGACAGAGACCGTTCGATTCTGAGCGGCTTCCATCCATGAATCCATGGTGCCCATGTCACGATCGAACTGCTCCAATTGGTCAAGCACACTCCGCAGTCTGTGAGAAAATGAAAATATGCCCTCGAATAACTTGATGCACGTACCTCTTGAGGGAGGAGTCAACCTCAGAGTTGAGCTGAGCCCAGCGCTCAGAGAATCCTTGCAGCTCCTCATCAAGCAAAAGGCAAGACACGGCTTGCAGGATCTGCCTTCCCTTGTCGACGACGTGAAACACGTCAGCCTTACGCTCCTGCAAAGCGCTCTGCATGCTGTGGAAATTCCATATCTTGCTTCTGATTTCTTCCAGGGCGTCCGTGTTTCTCATCTGAGATGGCGCCTGCCTCTTGAGACGCTCCAGCCACGAGTTAACATCAGAGTAAATGGCCTGGAAATCAGTCCACTGAGAGCACAGTCGGTCCAACTGCTGCCCTCTGAACGCTGCTTTGTCCTGAACGACGTGAGATGAATTCACGAGGCTGGTGTGCGTGGCTAGCAGTCGCTGTCGTGTCGCAGGGTCTACTTTCTGCTGCAGAGCCTCCAGGAGAGTACGGTGGCTCTCCAGATTAGCAAAGAAGGCTTTATGGGCTGAGTGCTGCTCCTGTAGATGTGCGCAGTCCTTGGCGCTGAGATCATCTGAGTCGAGCTTCGTCTGCGCAGTTTCCAGGTACTCGGTGAATTCGCCGAGCATCCTCTCATACTGACTCTGCATGGCAATGGCTTGATCCAGGGTGTACTTGTGCTCAGAGGCCTGGAGTCAGAGGTGATCAATAAAGTACTACCCTCTCATAAATTCACTCACGAGTTGATGCAGGTCTTGCCAATGTGCATTGAGGGCATTCAACTCCAACGGAAGAGTAACGCTGGGGTCGTCAGCCATCATCGCATCTCCTGTTCCCTGCAGCTGCTGCAGCTGTGATTCATACTCCTTGATGAGTCCCTCCAGAACCTCAGCTTCCTTCAATTGATCTCCCAGAGGAAGCAAACTGGTGGCAAGAGAAGCATACTGCTGCCGAGCTGCGGCTAATTTCGATTGCAAACCCCGCACATTATCCTGAGAAGAAGAAATTAAAATGACTGAATGATGGCCATAGATCCCTACCTGGAATTCCCGCCAGGACACGTTCCTCTGACTGATCTTATCCTGTTGATCTTTAGCTCTCCCTTCAAGGTGAGCCACACGGTCGTTCAGATCCAGGACGGATTGGTTTATCATGTCTTTGCTGTCTTCGCCGGCCTCAGCCAACAGCTTCTGAGAAGATCTTGTCATGTGGTCTAGCTCTTGCTGTATACTGGCAAGTTCCATCTGTAAGCTCTGTGGGTGGTGGGCACAGTGTAGTGTGCATTGCATAAGTTCACCAGATCTCACCTCATTCTCCTTCAAATGCTGTTCTATATTTCTGTCCATTGGAGTGTTGCACAGCCGCTGTTCAATGTCATCCAACCAGGATGAAACATTGACCATAGTGTCCTGGTAGAGTTGCTGGAAGCGTAGAGCTGCTTCTAAGCGCGCTTGCTTGTCATCAACTTGACTCTCCAGTTTGCGCCAGCAGTCCTCCAACTCAAGCAGACTCTGCTGCACCCTGGAGGCCTTGTCTCCCGATCCGTCCGTCGACGTCCTCGGCAGGAAGCGATACATCGGCTGACCTTTGAACTCCTAAGATGGAAACTACAGTGAGAAGAATTCCTACGTGATTAAGGGCAAATACCGAAGGTCTGCTGGCGTCAACAGACTCCTGTAAGTGCCTCTTTTTCTCTGAGAGCTGACGGGACAACTGGCGCCACTGGTTGTTGATGGATTCCTTGGAAGGTTCCGCTTCAGTCGGTTGAGCTTTGCGTGTTTGTGGCACGTGACTTGAGATATCTTTAAGCAGCAATTGATGATCGCTCAGCTCGGACTCCAAAGCCTAAAAGAGAGAAATACATGAGCATTTGTAATAACACGGTGAATGAGCGTACGTGTTGCAAGAGCCTCTGCTGCTCACAGCGTCTGATCGTGTCGTCAGCAGCCACTGGGATCTCCGCCACCTTCTTCGTGTCATCAATCCACGTCTTCAGGCTGTCCACGCTGTCCTTGTACTCTTTCAGCTCCTTCTGCTTCTTGTCACTCTCCCTCAGGGCATCCTTGAGGCCGTCCTGTTTCTCCGTGGAAGCAATTTTGAACTGAGCGACATCCTTCTGCACCTTGGCCAACATCAGCTGCAGCCGTTCCTCTTCCAGTGGAGTCTCTTCCTCGCAAATCTGCTCGCATTCGACGCCCATGTCGGAGAGCAACTGAAGATGTTCTGTGAGCTCATCTTGCAGCGCCTGATTCTCCTTCAGCTGCTGCTTCAGATGCGGTGTGTCATACGTCACACACGGTTCGCCCGCGTGAGCCATCTTGGCGCTGTTCAGCCATTCTTGGATCTTCTTCAAGCGGGCTTCAAAATCACTCTTGCCGTCATTGTCGCGCGTCTCGTTTGCTGATTCCTGTTTTGAAACATGCTTTGATTTTTGTTGCAAATAGAAAAGCAAATATCCTGCATTAAGCATTGCTGAGAATGCATTTTGAGTATCATGTAAGAAGTATTCATATGCAAGATCAGGTTACTGGTTTCATTAAAATTATTACAGAATGAAGACAGACCAGAAGAAGTTTCTTCTTCTCTTCTCCAAGATTATTTGCGCTGTCAATTTTCTCCGCAAGAACATTCAGCGCTGATTCCATGGCAGATTTTCCCTCCGCATCTCCATCATCTCTAAGGAGATCTTTCCCTTGTAATTTGATTTTCTCAAAATCTTTAGCAAGTTTCTTCAGATCTCGATCAAGACCCTGATTAAAAATACACATCTCAATTATCGGACCATAGATGAGAACAAGGAACTAACTTCGTATTCCCGGATTTTCGCCGTAAGTTCTTGCGACGAAAGTCCGGTTGGATCGATGTTGGAGAGCGCTAAGTGGACGGCTTCCAGGCGACTGGTGAGATCCTGTATAGCGTGCTGCTGGCTTCTCTGTTTGCCAATGGTTTCCTTCAGTTGCAGTTCTTTCTTGCTTAGCTAAGGAAGGAGAAACCAAAACCGGTCATAATTTGAATGCAAAAATAAAATAAAAATAAAATAAAAATACATACAAAATTATTAAAAAAGCAAAACGTGTATCTTTAGGTATTAATCAAATAATTATTACTATAATATTTAGTAATATAATATGCTATCATAAAAAAAATTAATGACCCTTTATATATGGTACACAAGGAATTTTGTTTTGTACACTGAGGAGGGGGCATATAATGAATAGGTATGTGCAAAGGAGATACATTTAATAATATTGTAAAAAATAGTTTGTGGAAGGATGATAAATATGCCTGAAAAGACAATAAAACATATGGGTAAAACAATAACAAAAAATCATGCTGAAAATGATAAAGATTAATAGACATTGGTAATGTTAAAACGCATTGTTAATTGCCCTGCACCTAGATGAAAGCTGGATTTCTCAAACCCTTAATTATAACAGAATGCTTTTTCTAAATTGAGAGTTAAACACAAGAACGTGTCAAAATGCCCATAGCAAATTCCATGCTAGTCTTGGAAGCAAGTCTTAGCTCGAGATTAATTTCAGAAATGAGAAGCAGCATCTAATAAGTTTGGCTCTGAAAATATGAAATGAGTGAATTAGGGGAATATAATAATATAGCGGATATGCAAAAAGGCCATTCACCAAGGCTAAGCTTAATTGTAGGTCTATCTTGCACCATGCTGGTACCTTAATTACCTCAGCAGCATGGAGCACATCTTCTTCAATAAGGTATGCATGCTCCTTGTTCAGCGTCTCATGATCGAAATGTTTGATTTCGGTTGTGATGACTTCATTGTGCAATCTTTGTGCACCGCTACCCTCGCTTGTTGCATGCCCCTCCCCACCTATTCTGCTTCTCTTAACTGTGCTTTCAGTCGGTTTCCTGACATCCTTTTGCAGTTCAGATGTCCGCATCATCCTCCACTCATTCCACCAATCCACAATTCTCTTTATCAGATCATCTCGCTCTTCTAGGTCAAGATTTCCTTCTCTCATTTGTGCCAAGAGAATCTGAAGTTCTTTGGGCATCTCTCTTGTTGAGTGAGTTTGGTATTCACTGATGGTCAGCAGGATTTCACTCGGAGACATATTTGTTGAGAGCTCGACCGGAGGATTCAGAGGCGCAACTGCTTCGTGGTGTTTCTCCTGTAGATGTCCTCTGACTGTCACCATATCCTCAGTTGTACAGTTGATTTCAACCTTGTGTTTCTGAGGCATAATTGAAGTAGTGTCAATGTCGACCTTGCTTTCTTCAGGTGTAGAACTGGCCTCGATTCTTCCCTTCTTCCCACCAACATTTGGCTCGTCAGATGTACACGCAACTATTCGCCCATTCCACCAATCCACAATTCTCTTGATCACATCATCTCGTTCTTCTAAGTCGAGATCTCCAGCTATGGCTTGTGACAGCAACATTGAAAGTTCCTCTGGCATTTCTAATGTGGAATGAGTCTGGTATTCGCTGATAGTTTGCAAGATTTCACTTGGAGACATTTCTGTTGAGAGCTCAATTGCGACTGGTTCGTGATGTTTTTGTCGAAGCTCTTCTCTCGCAGTTAGTTCCAGAGGTGAAGTCCAGTCTGGCTCAACCTCGATTCCTTGAAATGAGGTTGCCTCAGCCTCGACTATGCCAATCTGAGGAATGATAGGAGCAGTCCCAACAACCCTGGTCTCAATCGTTTCATGCTTCTCGTCACTCTTGATAAATCTCTTCACAGATGCCCCTGGAACATTTGCTTTCCCAACCTCCTTTGGCTCCAATGATGTTTGCACAATCCTCCAACCATTCCACCAATCCACAATCCTCTTCATCAATCCATCTCGGCTTTCTTTGTCAAGATTTTCATCTCTGGCTTGTGACACCATTTCCGACAGTTCTTCAGGCATCTCTGATGCACATTCTCGTCTGTACTCACTGATGGTCAGCAAGATTTCATTCGCTGACATTTCTGTTGATAACTCAACCGTTGGTGTTCGATCACCCAAGGAGGCCACTTCTGAAGGTTTTTGCTCAGCTTTTTTGTTTGCACATATTGGGATTTCACTATGGTCTTCTTGAGACAGAGCTTGAGTAATGTCAACCTCAACCAGGCCTGCTCGAGACACAACTGCAGCAGTTTCAGTCTCAGCCAGGCTTTCTTGAGGTAAAGCTTGAGCAGTGTCCAACTTCATCTGGCTGGTTTGAGGCACAGCTGGAGTTATGCCAACTTCAACCTGGCTTGATTGAGGCACGATTAGAGCCGAGTCAACCCCAGTCCGTGTTTCTTGGAAATCAGCATCAACGCTGATCTTGGTAGTTCTGTGCTTGATGGTTCTCTCCACCACTGTTTCAGTAACAATCGGTTTATCACAATTTTTCTGCTCCACTGATGTTTGAACAATCCTCCAACTGTTCCACCAATTCACAATTCTCTTCATCAATCCATCCAGGCTTTCTTTCTCAAGATTTTCATCACTGGCTTGTGACACCATTTCTGACAGTTCCTCAGGCAGTTCTGATGTGGAATGTATCTGGTATTTGCTGATGGTTAGCAAGATTTCATTTGGAGACATTTCTGTTGAGAGTTCAACAATCACATGTGGTTCTTTTCTAGTGACCTCAATATCAACAGTCTGAATCATGTGCTGTCCTTCTGTAGTGACCTCATGATCAACAGTCTCAATCACATATTGTTCTTCTTTTGTAGTGACCTCATCATCAACAGTCTCAATCACATGCTGTCCTTCTTCTGTAGTGACCTCATCATCAACAGTCTCAATCACATGTGGTTCTTCTTCTGTAGTGACCTCATGATCAACAGTCTCAATCACATGCTGTCCTTCTTCTGTAGTGACCTCATCATCAACAGTCTCAATCACATGTGGTTCTTCTTCTGTAGTGACCTCATCATCAACAGTCTCAATCACATGTGGTTCTTCTTTTGTAGTGACCTCATGATCAACAGTCTCAATCACATGTGGTTCTTCTTTTGTAGTGACCTCATGATCAACAGTCTCAATCACATGTGGTTCTTCTTCTGTAGTGACCTCATCATCAACAGTCTCAATCACATGTGGTTCTTCTTTTGTAGTGACCTCATCATCAACAGTCTCAATCACATGTGGTTCTTCTTCTGTAGTGACCTCATCATCAACAGTCTCAATCACATGTGGTTCTTCTTCTGTAGTGGCCTCATCATCAACAGTCTCAATCACATGTGGTTCTTCTTCAGTAGTGGCCTCATCATCAACAGTCTCAATCACATGTGGTTCTTCTTCTGTAGTGGCCTCATCATCAACAGTCTCAATCACATGCTGTCCTTCTGTACTGACCTCATGATCAACAGTCTCAATCACATGTGGTTCTTCTTTTGTAGTGACCTCATCATCAACAGTCTCAATCACATGCTGTCCTTCTGTACTGACCTCATGATCAACAGTCTCAGTCACATGTGGTTCTTCTTTTGCAGTGACCTCATCATCAACAGTCTTAGTCACATGCAGTTCTTCTTTTGTAGTGACCTCATGATCAACAGTCTCAATCACATGTGGTTCTTTTGCAGTGACCTCATCATCAACAGTCTCAGTTACACAGGGTTCTTCTTCTGTAGTGACCTCATCATCAACAGTCTCAGTTACA
>KB311733.1:38970-123869 GCA_000328365.1 Capitella teleta | reverse complement strand
TCGTCACACGGGGTTCTTCTGTAGTGACATCATGATCAACAGTCTCAATCACATGTGGTTCTTCTTCTGTAGTGACCTCATGATCAACAGTCTCAATCACATGCTGTCCTTCTTTTGTAGTGACCTCATCATCAACAGTCTCAATCATATGCGGTTCCTCTTTTGTAGTGACCTCATCATCAACAGTCTTAGTCACATGCAGTTCTTCTTTTGTAGTGACCTCATGATCAACAGTCTCAGTCACACAGGGTTCTTCTTCTGTAGTGACCTCATCATCAACAGTCTCAATCACATGTGGTTCTTCTTTTGTAGTGACCTCATGATCAACAGTCTCAATCACATGCGGTTCTTCTTTCCTAGTGACCTCAATGTCAACAGTCTCAATCACATGCGGTTCTTCTTTTGTAGTGACCTCATCATCAACGGTCTCAGTCACATGCTGTCCTTCTGTAGTGACCTCATCATCAACAGTCTCAATCACATGGTGTCCTTCTGTAGTAACCTCATCATCAACAGTCTCAATCGCATGCTGTCCTTCTGTAGTAACCTCATGATCAACAGTCTCAATCACATGCGGTTCTTCTTTTGTAGTGACCTCATCATCAACGGTCTCAGTCACATGCTGTCCTTCTGTAGTGACCTCATCATCAACAGTCTCAATCACATGGTGTCCTTCTGTAGTAACCTCATCATCAACAGTCTCAATCGCATGCTGTCCTTCTGTAGTAACCTCATGATCAACAGTCTCAATCACATGTGGTTCTTTTGTAGTAACCTCATGATCAACAGTCTCAGTCACACAGGGTTCTTCTTCTGTAGTGACCTCATGATCAACAGTCTCAATGACATGCGGTTCTTCTTTTGTAGTGACCTCATCATCAACAGTCTCGATCACATGCCGTTCTTCTTTTGTAGTGACCTCGTCATCAACAGTCTCAGTCACACAGGGTTGTTTTGATGGAGTGACATCATCTTTAACAATCGTTTGAGTTTTTGTTGTTGTGTTGAGCACAACCTCAACTGTCTCCATAACTTTAGGCTGTTCCTCTGAAGTAATATCAATCGCTACAGTCATTTTTGTATCCATTGGACTGGTCTCAACCTTAATATTGCTTTGCTGAGGCACAATTCTGCTCTCAGAGGCCTTGGACACCTCATCCCTCTCGATGGTTTTCTTCACAATCAACTGAGGCGCCACCAATTTCCCAACATCCTTCTGCAACTCTGTTGTATGTACAATCCTCCTGCCATTCCACCAATCCACAATTCTCTTGATCAAACCATCTTGTTTTTCTGGATCAATATTTTCTTCCTTGACTTGTGACAACAGAATTGACAATTCCTCAGGCATATTTGATGTGGAATGTGTTTCATATTCATTGATAGACCACAATATTTCATTTAGAGACATGTCTGCAGAAAGCTCAACCTGTGTTGGTTGCTCCAGTGGCTTTCCTCTTGGTTCATCATCTGAAACAACTATGTTCTTGTGCTCTTTGGGTTCTTCCTCTGACAAAAACTCAACCTCAAGAGCCTTGATTTCCTGGAGCTTCCCCTCAAGAATAACCTCCTCAGTCTTCCTCTCAAGCGGCTCCTTGTTCGTGATCTCCACAGCCTCGCTTCCATATGGTTCAGTTTCGGTTGCCTGGGGTGGCTCCCCAAGGGCAATATCTACAACCTTGGTTCCTTGAGGCTCCTCTTCTTGGGCCAAATCCATTGTAATAGTCTTGGTTGTCTGAGGTCTCTCCTCATTGCTGATTCCCACAGCCCTGGTCTCTTGTGGTTCCTCCTCTGAAACAAAATCCATCTGAACAGTCTTGCTTTTTTGAGCTTGTTCTCTAGATGCAACCTCCACATCAGCATCCTCTCTTTCCAGGGGTCTCTTCTCTGAAGTTACTTCCACTGTCTTGGTTCCTTGAGGTTCTTCTCCTTCGGACACCTCAACAGCCTTGGTTTCTTTGAGCCTCTCTCCAATGGTAATCCCAACAACCATGGCTTGAGATCCCTCATCTGAAACCACCTCAAAAACAGGTTCAACTGCCTTGGTCTCTTGAGATTTCTCCTCTGAAACAATTGTGCCACGAATGCTTTCTTGGAGCTCCTCCTCCAGAGAAGGCGCCGATTCAACTGTCTTGCCCTCCTGAGGTTTCTCCTCTGAAACAATTGTGCCAGGAATGCTTTCTTGGAGCTCCTCCTCCAGAGAAGGCGCCGGTTTAACTGTCTTGCCCTCCTGAGGTTTCTCCCCTGAAACAATTGTGCCAGGAATGCTTTCTTGGAGCTCCTCCTCCAGAGAAGGCGCCGGTTCAACTGCCTTGCCCTCCTGAAGTTTCTCCTCTGAAACAATTGTGCCAGAAATGCTTTCTTGGAGCTCCTCCTCCAGAGAAGGCGCCGGTTCAACTGCCTTGCCCTCCTGAGGTTTCTCCTCTGAAACAATTGTGTCAGGAATGCTTTCTTGGAGCTCCTCCTCCAGAGAAGGCGCTGGTTCAACTGTCTTGCCCTCCTGAGATTTCTCCTCTGAAACAATTGTGCCAGGAATGCTTTCTTGGAGCTCCTCCTCCAGAAAAGGGGCCGATTCAACTGTCTTGCCCTCCTGAGGTTTCTCCTCTGAAACAATTGTGCCAGGAATGCTTTCTTGGAGCTCCTCCTCCAGAGAAGGCGCCGATTCAACTGTCTTGCCCTCCTGAGGTTTCTCCTCTGAAACAATTGTGCCAGGAATGCTTTCTTGGAGCTCCTCCTCCAGAGAAGGCGCCGGTTCAACTGCCTTGCCCTCCTGAGGTTTCTCCTCTGAAACAATTGTGCCAGGAATGCTTTCTTGGAGCTTCTCCTCCAAAGAAGGCGCCGGTTCAACTGTCTTGCCCTCCTGAGGTTTCTCCTCTGAAACAATTGTGCCAGGAATGCTTTCTTGGAGCTCCTCCTCCAGAGAAGGCGCCGGTTCAACTGCCTTGCCATCCTGAGGTTTCTCCTCTGAAACAATTGTGCCAGGAATGCTTTTTGGGGGCTCCTCCTCCAGAGAAGACGCCGGTTCAACTGCCTTGTCCTCCTCAGGTATCTCATCTTCCACTGCCTTGGCCTTCTGAGGTTTTACTTCTGAAACAGTTGCAACAGGAACGCTTTCTTGAGGCTCCTTCTCAAGAGTTGTGTCCAAATCAAGGTGTTTCTCTCGAGGGGCAATCACAGCAGCATTTTCAACGACTGAGACTTGTTTTGCAGAGTCAGTTTCGACATCAGTGCTCTCTCCACAATTTCTTTCAATGCTGCTTGGTTCCATCAATTCTTTCTGTACCTTAATTGCTTGTACAGATCCCCAGCCATTCCACCAATCTACAATCCGTTTGATCAAACCATCCTGACTTTCCGTATCAAGATTGCCTTCCTTGACCTCTGATAGCATTGTGTCCAATTCAGGTGGGATTTCACTTCCAGATTTTCTCATCTGCTCATTGATTGTGGAGAAAATTTGTGTTTGCGAAAGCTCTGTGGAGAGAGTAACAAGAGCTGGTCGGTTATCATAGGAGCTTTCCAGGCTCCTCTTTTTAGGAACGACAGCAGTCCCCAATTGGAGCAAATTCTCTTTGGCAGCAGGAGAGATTTGTGACACTTTTGCATTGTCTACAGCATCCTCCTCTGCAGAAATTTGAATTGGAGTAACATCTACCATGATTTCAACTTGGTCTGAAGGATTACCAAATGGCCCACAGATTGAATCACTATCTGGAGGCAATTCTTCCTTGAATATATTGTGTGAATCAGATGCGATATCGAAGGAAGTTCGCCATGTGAGCCACAGTTCATTCACTTGTTTCATCAAGATATCTTTTGTTTCTTCATCAATAGACTCTCTGCGAGCCTCGGACAAAACCTGCTCCAGTTTCATCGGTGCTTCAGATGCTGACTGCAACTTGAATTCTTCAATAACCGCAGCAATCTCAGATGGCTTACCAGTCAAACTGAGTTCATGTGGAGTAAACTTCCTCTCTTGTGTTGGCATCAATGGAGTCATCTCAGGCTGGCCAGCTGACAATTGGAAAGTCTTTCTCAGTGGAGTGTGAACAATGTTCTCAGAGTGATCAGTAGACACAGGAGTGTAAACTTCCCTTTGAACAGTATTTCTCTTCACGGTAGCTGGAACAGTTTCTGAGTTCACATCAGAAGATGGTGGGTGCCCAACTCTCCAGCTATTCCACAATTCAATAATGCGCATAATGATTGTCGTGCGAGTTGTCTCATCAAGTGATTCTTGTTTGGCCTTCAGAAGCAAACTGTGAAGCTCAGCAGGTAGCTCAGTTCCATGAGATAATTTGCATTCCTCCATTACAGCAAATACATCTGAATGACTCATATCAGAGGTGAGCTCCAGGGGAGTAACTTCAAACCTTCTTTCTTGATAAGGCATCCTCATGGCTTGTTCATCTTTCGGAGGAGCGTTTGTATCCTGGATAGTGTGGTCTGAATATACCCTCACCAAATCATGCCTGCCAATTGTAGTCCTCCATTTCAACCATTGCTTGTTCACTTGAGTCATCAGTTCAGCTTTCTCCTCTTCACTCACAGAGGTGCTTTGAACATGTTCCAATACCATTCTCAGCTCCACAGGAACATCCTCTTGCTCACTCTCTTCCACAATCTTCCACATCTCTGTTGAAGATGGTGGCACGACATTGATGTCTCTTTCTGGAGAAACAGACAGTGGCATATCAAGAACACCCTCATTGTTCAAGTTCTCTGATTGCTCTTCTGTAACCAGCGGCGAGACTAGCTCATCCTGAACAATAACAGGGACACATATGGAACTCTCAGCAGTGCTAGTAGTTTGCCCCTCAGCAACACCTCTCCACCCATTCCACCATTCAATGATCTGCTGAATCACTCCTGTCTGTGTGTTGATGTCTACAGATTCTTCTTTAGCCTTAGACAACATGCATTCCAGTTCATCTGGTAGATCTGTTGGGCATTTTGTCTTAAATTTCTCGATTACATCCAACACCTCAGAAGAGGTCATTTCTTGGGATAGCTCAATTGGTACAGAATATTGTGCCAGAGGGTCTGAAGCTTCATCTATGTTTTCAAATTGTGAGACTGTGACATTGGGTGCATCAGTTTGTTTAGCATCATCCAGAGTGCTCCACTTGATCCATAGTTCATTCACTTGTTTCATCAAGATATCTCTTGTTTCTTCATCAATAGACTCTCTGCGAGCCTCGGACAAAACCTGCTCCAGTTCCATCGGTGCTTCAGATGCTGACTGCAACTTGAATTCTTCAATAACCGCAGCAATCTCAGATGGCTTACCAGTCAAACTGAGTTCATGTGGAGTAAACTTCCTCTCTTGTGTTGGCATCAATGGAGTCATCTCAGGCTGGCCAGCTGACAATTGGAAAGTCTTCCTCAGTGGAGTGTGAACGATGTTCTCAGAGTGATCAGTAGACACAGGAGTGTATACTTCCCTTTGAACAATATTTCTCTTCACGGTAGCTGTAACAGTTTCTGAGTTCACATCAGAAGATGGTGGGTGCCCAACTCTCCAGCTATTCCACAAGTCAATAATGCGCATAATGATTGTCATGCGAGTTGTCTCATCAAGTGATTCTTGCTTGGCCTTCAGCAACAAACTATGAAGCTCAGCAGGTAGCTCAGTCCCATGAGCTGATTGGCAGTCTTCTATCACTGTGAAGACTTCAGAATGGCTCATTTCAGGAGACAAGTCCTTGGGAAGAATGGACACAGAAAGGCCATCAATCCTTCCAAGTGGTGTTGGAGATACATTTCTAACTGTAGTATCATCACCTGAAACCACTGCCTCTGTTTGAGGAGCTGGCATGTCAGTAAAATCAGCGTTACTAGTTCTGTGATCTTTGGCCAACTGGTATGATGAGCTTGCTGGTTGAGCAGAAGGAGTGAATGATGTCCTCCAGGTGTTCCACAATTCCACAAATTGATTCACCAATCCAATTTGAGTGTCCTGATTGAAGGTTTCTTGTGCAGCAAGGAGCAATACATTTTCAAGCTCATAGGGAAGTTCAACAGCACTCTCTGCCTTGAAATCCTCAATGAATGTTAAAATCTCAGAATGAGACATATCTGAAGTGAGTTCGACAGAGAACGCAGGAGAATCCTCAAGTGTGACAGCACTTTGAATACTTCCAACTGGCTGTAGAATTGTATGCTGAGCTTTCGAGGATCTGTTCCACCACTCAATAATTTGATTAATAATTTCAATCTTCTTATCTTGTTTGACAGACTCTAGCTTCGCTGTGAACAACATGCGTTCAATCTCAACTGGAAGTACCGCAGAATGCCTTACTTTGTGTTCATCGAGAGTCGATATCACCTCTGATGGATTCATTTCTGAAGAGAGGTTGAGTGCAAATGTGGGAAGCTGTTGCTGATGAGCAGGATCTCTTGTTGTAAGTGATTGTACGCTTGAACTCTGGAGAGTTCTGGTGGAGTTCCACCACTCAACGATTTGATGAACAAGCTGGCTCTGCGTCTGTTCATCAATCGTTTCCTTTTGAGCCAAGCACACCAAATTCTCAATTTCTGGTGGTAGTTGATCTGCTTGTTCAGTCCTGAACTTCTCTATCACAGTGAACACCTCTGAGGGAGGCATATCTGATGACAACACTGCAGTGAACTCTGGCATTCTGTGGAAGGTCGTAATTTGGGCATATGCAGCAGACTGTGCTGAAGACTCTTGAAGTCGTCTAGTGCTGTTCCACCATTCAACAATCTGCTCAACAACCCTAGTTAACGTTTCTCCATCCACTGTTTCATGCTGAGCAATGAACATCAATTGTTCCACATCAGTTGGCACTTCGATCGTCATTTCAGTCTTGTATTTCTCAATTGCAGTGATCAGATCAGATATAGACATTTCACAGGTGAGTTCCAAGCTATTTCTTTGGACATTGAGCAATGTTTGCTTTTGCAATGGGAACTCAGATGCCAATTTCAGATTCCTCTGATCTATCCACTGCTCCAGTTTTTTTGCTGAATTTGGTACCTCTTCCATATTAGGTGACGTGACTTCCTCTGTCTCAGTAATTTCTGCTGATTTCACATCTTCCATCTCATCAGCAATTTCTGCTGATTTCACATCTACCATCTCATCAGCAATTTCTGCTGATTTCCCATCTTCCATCTCATCAACAATTTCTGCTGATTTCACATCTACCATCTCATCAACAATTTCTGCTGATTTCACATCTTCCATCTCATCAACAATTTCTGCTGATTTCACATCTTCCGTCTCATCAGCAATTTCTGTTGATTGCACATCTTCCATCTCATCAGCAATTTCTGCTGCTTTCACATCTTCCGTCTCATCAGCAATTTCTGCTGGTTTCACATGAAAGATATCAGCAATTTCTGCTGGTTTCACATCTTTCATCTCATCAGCAATTTCTGCTGCTTTCACATCTTCCGTCTCATCAGCAATTTCTGCTGATTTCACATCTTCCATCTCATCAACAATTTCTGCTGATTTCACATCTTCCATCTCATCAGCAATTTCTGTTGATTTCACATCTTCCATCTCATCAGCAATTTCTGCTGATTTCACATCTTCCGTCTCATCAGCAATTTCTGTTGATTTCACATCTTCCATCTCATCAGCAATTTCTGCTGCTTTCACATCTTCCGTCTCATCAGCAGTTTCTCTTGATTTCACATCTTCCACATCTTCCATCTCAGCAAATTCTGATGAAGATTTCTTTGTGCTTTCTTCGGGTGAATTTTTCCTTTTAGGTAGCTGTGGGGATTCTTCTAGCTGAACCTTCTGCCAATATTCCTGGTGATCCTTGCTCCATGTATTATACAACCTGCCAACTCTCTCATACAAAGTCGACTCTTTGAGTTGAGCATACTCGTCAGGATCTTCAAAGTCGGTCACCGGGTGAATGTCCGCCCAGGGCCACTGGTCAATCAGAGGTTCCTCAGACTGACTGCTGGACCACCGGAAAGTCTTCCGTGATGGAGTTTGCAGAATGCTTTCGGAATGCTCTGTGGACGCTTCAACAGGACAAGGTTCTGGGATTTCCAAAGTCCTGACGATTCCTTCTGATAGATTAAAAGTTCTTCTTTTGGGTGTTTGTGCAAGTATCTCTGTGTGATCAACTGCAGGTAAGTTAGTTACAGGTGTGTCAACTGAAATCTTCAGAGTTTGTCTCTTGGGAGTTTGTACAATCCTCTCTATATGGTCCACAGAAATCGGAGCAATGTTGGTCAAAGCCTTGTATTCATTCTGGAGAGTGCTGATGCGCTGCAAAAGTTTCTCTTTCTTTTCCAAAATATCAGCCAATCTCTTATTCCACACGGAAACCTGAGACAAAAGAGCCTGAAACAAGGGGTTAGCAGAGAGAAGTTAGAATTATGAAACTAGATACCTGAATTTCAATGCAAGTATGCGGGATTCAATCAAATAATAATCATATGTAAATATATGCTTGGATTGTGAACATTCTCAATGGGGTGCAATGGAGCAAGCCAAATGACACATCAATCACAACAAGCAACTTTAAAGTAAATTAGAATTGAATATAAAATCATTACAGATTATCTAAGATTGAAGAACATCAAAATGCAGGGGTGGTCTATGTCAATTATAGAAATTGCAAGAAGCTCTCACACGAATATCTAACTGAGGAGTACTTTATGGGAAGGGAAGCGAGAATTAAAATTGAATAACATACATGTTGTGCATCATGAGTTTCGCTGGTAACAAGAGAGTCATCATCAGCTAGCAGCGTTGGATCAATCTGTTCTTCGGCCTTCTGGATGAGCTCTGTGAGTTTAGAGAGCTCCTCGTCAAAGGCCACATCCTCCTCCATTGCATGCTGCAGTTCCTCCGAGGAGTTATCTACCTCTGATGGAAGTTCCTCAATCGGAGTCGCAACCTCCTGGGGTTCAACAACGTCTACGTGTTGCTACAACGTGGAAATCATCGATGTTATACAAATTATAACCTGATTAATCTAAGATACAACATCTATCAAATATTAGTATAGAAATGGTTAGACTGTAAATATCAAATGACAAATTAAACTGAAATGATCAAGGAATTACTAAAAAATCTTTAAAAAACCAACATCAACAACAACAAAAACTAAATGGAGAAGAACTCTTCCACATTTCATAATAGATTCAATCAGGAAAAGTTCCTCAAACTTTACTTCAGTTTCTGAACAATACCTGAAGCGTGAGGATGGTCTCAGCCGGAGTGATTGCCACTTGAGGGACTTCTCTAAGGGATTGCATGCTGACATCAGCAACCTCGGGCTGGCATGCATCAGTCAATTCCAACGCCATCTCCTCTGAATGAGCTAATTTCGTGATTGCTTCTCGTTGCATAGCTTCCAGCATTTCCTTAATGCGTTCGTATGTCTCCTTCGCTTCAACAGCTTTGCAGCGGATTTGCAATTGTTTCACAGTTTCTTGTAGCTCATCTAACTTTGGTTTGCTCTCTCTTGCTTTGGCCAAAGCAGCCTACAGAGAAAACAAATTCATTCTCTGTATTCAGAACAGAATATTCCCACCTTTTGTTCCTTGATGCTGTGTTGCACGTCATTCAGACTCGTCATAAGTACACATGACTTAACCGCAGCAAATCCATCTTCCAGAGTCTCAGTCAGTTGCTGTGCTGAGTCTTCGTACGTCTCCCAGAGTTCTGCCACCTCTTGCAGCTCCTGAGTCTTAGATTCCGCCAGAGATTGCACGTTCTCCCATCTCCTTTTCACATCATTGACTTGCGTGAAAAGCTTCAGTTGTTCGTCTTTGGAAGTTGTGTCTCTGACATCATCAGCTCTGGCTTCCAAGGTTTCCATTTTGGGCTGCATCATTCTGACCGCCCTTAGCAATTCCTATCAACAAAATCACAATGAGGTCAATCAAGTACATATTACATAACATACCTGGTGTTTCACATGAGATTCCCTTAAATTGCCAATGGGTTGCTCCAACTGCTTCTCTGCTGATCCAAGCCATTGCTGCAAGCGTTCAAGGTTGCTATGGTACTCCTGGATGTAGATCTTCGCTTTCTGTAAGCTCCGTTCCTTCTCCTTAGCTTTGTTGGCCACCATGCTTTCGATATCCCTCAGTTCCTGGACTTGCTCTGTTAATTCCAGAGGTGGTTCAGTCTGCTGCTTGGCATACTTCTGAAACTCCTTTTGCACAACTTGGTCAACCTTTGCTTGCTTCAGATAGATTTCTCGTTTAAGCTCCTGCACACACACAATTTTAATGAATATCCCCAATTTTTAAATTTCTCACCTGAGCCACTTGCAATTTCTTGCTCACTTCTTCAACGGTTGCAGCCTCAGTTTTAGTGTCGTCCAATTTCAAGTCAGCTTCTTTCATCCATGACAGAGTCTCAGTGATTTCCGCAAGCAGTGATTCTCTGCCTTCAACCTCTTTCTGTATGGCTTTTTCGTGTTCCTGAGCTCTCCACTGTAGTCTGAAGATGCACAAGTAAACAAATGACACACATTAGATGATCACAACACAGGAAGTTTTCAAGCCGACTCTTTGTATTTTTCCTTTTAATTTTTCTTCTCCATCCACATGTATACCAGTAAATACGAGCATAAAGTGGCACACTCTTATTATGATAGAGTACAGAGAAAAAAAAATTAAAGCTAACTCTATAAGGTTTCAAAATAAAGGAAGAAAAATTATATTAAAATTCTGGAATTTTTTTTCCTTCATAATTTGTCTCCATTCATCATCTAGTTCCAGGAAAAACTCTTAAAAACCATCAACAAACTGCATCTGGCCTCAAATGTTCTATAAACGCATGCCATTTGAGCTCTTGTGCCTTAACAGATACCTCTGGCCATATTATCTATAGACTATTACTACACCTACTCACATGCGTTTTAAAACGACGTTTCTGTTATGAAGCATGATGGTTGCGAACAAATCCTTTGAAGCATGCAGCCATTGTATACAACAGCTTTTACTAGCATTCAGGCTATGAATGTTTTGGCTAAGAGAAAAAGGGGAAAGTATGTCAGATGTTCAGATAATTTTTCCCCCTCTCCGACCTAAGCTAAGATGGTGGGGAAGGAATGAGGTCAGGGCATAAACTCTTCCTTCCCTACTCCTTACATCGGGTAGGGATTATAATAAACATTGGTTCTATTTTTAGACCTATAAGCACATGGCATGGGTTGAGGTGAGATGTGAGTTTGATGTCACCTCACAGCACCTGATAGCCATTATACTTATGAATACATCATACATGTATATGGTAAGGTGATTTGAGGTACTGCCTGTAGGTGATTTGAGGTAATATAGTGAATGAATATAAAATCCAGAAATACTCATGATTAATTGCTCAATTGCACGGTACCAAAAAAACACAGACAATTTTCTGAATAGCATAATACAGTCAGATTTCTATAATCCGGAATTTTTGCAATCACGTTTTGATTCTAGATACCAAATCGTATAGCTTCTTATACCATTGTAAATGAGTAATCTGACATTATCGTTTATATATAGCCAGCCGTTTCTATGGGAACCAAGGAAGCCGGATTAATGAGGTGTGAAACTGTACCGGGATATCATTTTGGAGAACAACTGATATAAGTCTGTTTCCATTTATGTATAACAGACAATTGAGTCGGAAGCCAAATAGCTGGCACTAAGAGAACGAAAGAATGGCCACACTCACTGTTCATATTTGTCCTGCAGCTCCAAGAGTTCTTCTTGGATTTGAGATTTCACAGCACTTGGACTAAGGCTGACTAGGACGGCTTGAGCAGCTTTCTTGACCCTCTGAAGGTCATTGGCTTTGTCCTCAATGCTTTCAACTAGGACCTAATTTGTATCAAAGTTGGCATTAGGGGAGGAAAATAGTGTGAGTGACCACAGTACAAACAAGAGAAAACAAAACACCCAAAAAGCGATAGTTTGGTTTTTCAAGTGTTTCTCAACAGGTGAAAAACCCGAGTGAAAACACGTGAAAAAAGTGTAAAAGCAAATTTACATGTCGTGAATTTATGATAATAAAAAACAAATAAAAATGCATAGATACAGTGCGATAATCATTTTGTGAGCCGCAGTATGCAATAAAGACAAAGCTGTCCGTCAAGGCAGAAACTAATGTACCGTAGAAAACAACTTGATATAAACATTGTTGTAATACTCTGAAGGAACCCCCTTGAGAAGTGATTCTAACCTTAGCTTGGTGTAAGCTCTGAGTGGCTGTTTCAGCCACAATGAGTTCCGGGTCGGGAGGGAATTCTGCCTCAATGGTGATGAGGGCCTCCCTCAGAGAAGCAGCCTCCTCCTCATACGTATCCCAGTTACTGACAGTATCCTACGGCAAAAGATGGTGGTATGCAGATCAAGCCAAAAAAGCATTGTCAAGTTAGTCTTTGATTTGTGGCAAAAGAAAATCATTCGGTGAATATATATACACCAAAAAAGAACTGTGAAAATAAGTGCTAAGTGCAAAGTTCAGACTAACCACAGCGCTGGCCTGATTCTCTTCAGCTTCAGTGTTCAGCTCAGATAAGCGCTGGTTAATCGTGTCCAGTTGGTTGCTAATAGCAACACGCGACTCTTCATTTGCTGAGCGTTGGAGTTCATGACCTTTTGTGACCAAATCAGCAATTTGTGACTTGCATTCTTGAAGATCAGACAAGCGATTCTACAAAAAAAAAAACCATCATGATATGCCATACATAGTTATGAAGTTGAAACCTCAGCCGACGATATTGAGTTCTGAGCCTCCCTGACGGTGTAGACTCGAGTTTTAGCGTCTTTCTTCAGAGATCGTTCGGTGGCGTCTAACGCTGAGGTGACCTCGTTCATTTTGGCCTGAAAAGTCTTTCATTGAGGGTATCAATTAAAACCAATCCCTACTTGGAATTCCCTCAAGGCCGTTGCAGCCGCCTCTAGCTTCGTGCCTTGCTTGTTTGCAGCGGCCGTCACGTTGGTCAGCTTCTGGTTCAGATTCTGGATAGATTCCTTGAGGGTCGACCTGTCATTGAGGTCCAGCGACGGAGCGAGGGCCTCTGAGAGGTCCATCAAAGTGTCCATCTTTTCTTGAATCTCTTTCTCATATCGGAAGGTCATCTAAGTACAAAATCCCCAAAATGAGAATACGCAATGGAAACAGATCGTACAAATAACCTTATGGTTGCTGAGAAGATCTTCGACTCCATTATAATCAACCTCATCTATATCCGGTAGAATCTGAGCATCAGCTTTCTTCACCCAATCGGAGACTTCACGGTAAGTGCAGTTGAACTTGGAGCGATCTTTCTTAGCTTTGGTCAACTTTTCTTTACTCTCGTTAAGCTTAGCCTGCCAAATAGCCAAATAACAATTAACCATTGATAACATAGCATGACCACAATAACAAACCTTGATGTTATCCCGCAGTTGCTCGTAGTTTTCCATGTTGTCTTTGACGTCAAGCGGTATGCCCTCGTCGTTCTCGTCATAGCCTTTCTTCTGCTCATCCAGACTCTCCTCGATCGGACCCAGAGTCGCATAGACGTCATTGTGGAGATCTTTCAGGTTCTTCAGCTCAGAATCAATGAAGTCTTCATCCATCGGCAGCTGATCGTGTGACGGCACTTGATGCTCTTTCAGTCGGAGGAAATCGACCGCTTTGACGAGTTCCTCGTTGAAGGAACCGCGCTGTGCCAGCATGTTGCCGTAGTACTGTGAGTATTTCTCAGCGTCGACCTTCAGCTTCTCAGCTTTGTCCTTGACTGCTTTCACTTGGGTCTTCAGAGCATTCTTATCATCAGCGCTGCCTTCAATTCCCATCTGTTCAGCTTTGTCCTCAATAAATGCCAACTCTGGTTCGTTCGTCTGCAAGGTCTCCAGGACATTCTAAAATAACGGAAAAACATCAAGATATATTTCACCAATAAATAATCCAAAGCGTACCTTGTAGCGATCGAGACGTGTAGGCACAGTGACTCCAATGACATTCACCGCCTCCATCTGCTGTTCACACTGACTGAGGCAGGATTCCAGGTCTCCTTTATGCATGTAGTACAACTCTCGCAGATGGATCGCCTGATCCAACTTGTTCTTTGTGTTATTCGCAGATTCCTTGAGATCCTCGTGTAGAGTACGCAATGCTTCCAGCTCTTCACTGGGCCCTGGTTGACCAAGCGCCTTCAACTGGTCACAAGAATGCTGAACTTGGGTCAATAAAGGCTGGGCATCAGAAAGATTGTCTTGGACGCCCTGTAGCTTGGTCAGCATGGCCGTGGCGTCTTCGTGCTTATAACCGACTCCTTTGTTGAGCACCCTGAGGTCCTCCTGAGCCGTTGACAGTAGGTCGTTAAGCTGCCGCATTTCCAGTTCCAACTTGCCCTTGGCTGAGCATGACTCCTCGAGCTCTGTGAGTCGTGTATGGACGCAATGGTTGATTCGGTTCACATTCTCACGCAGTTCCTGTAAGTTGTCTTTCAGCGCAATCTGATCTGCATCTGTCAAGTGTGGCAATATCTTCCCCGCCTTCTCGCTGGCCTCTTTCAGGAGCTCGTCTTGGACTTTCCCTGCATTGTACAGCGTACGATACTTCTTCACTTGGCTGTTGAGCATATCAAGCGAGCAGTCCACTTGGATCGGCTTGGCGCACGCAACGTCAGCCTCCTTCACCCAAGTCTCAACTTTCCCCAAATCAACCTCAAGTTGTTTATGGCTGGCAAGGGCCTGCTGCGCCGCCTCAACGAATGAATGCAGACTCTCCTTCATGCTGCTGTATTTTGTGTTCATAGCTGACAATCAGAAACAATTATAACACACCAAGGTTTACACCAAACAAGGAGTCTTACTGTTGAGTTTCTCTTGCATGACACTTTTGTCTGCATCCAAAGTGGCGTCCACCATTCTCTGCCCCTCATTCATCAACCGATCCATCATCTTGCTATGCGCCCGCAATTCAGACTGAATACTCTGCATAATACAAAACTGAACAACACCACAATGCAAACACAAGCACTGACCTTCTTGTCGTCCAATTGCTTAGCTAAAGCGGCAGTCTGTAGCGACAGTTTCTCAGATGCCTCGCACAGAGGAGCTTTCTCATTGAGCCAGGTTTCCATCTGAGTCATTGAGTCTTGCAATCCCTCGCGCTCTTTGAGGCATTTGTTCAGATCTTTGCGTTTCTGTATCGCAGCCTCCTTCAGCCTCTTCTGGTCTTCCCTCATCCCTTGCAAGCAGCGTTCCAGCTTCTCCCGTTCTGGAGCACTGAGGTTCTGACACATCGTGTCACCCTGCCGCTGCATGTGATCCAACTGAGTCTGTCGTCCATCAATGTCGTGCATGAGTCCCTGTGGCGAAAATGTGAAAATGTGAGAATTAACGAACTCATTAAAACTCCTACGATATGTTGCTGAAGCAGATCTTTGGCTTTGTCAACGCTGAATCCAATGTGCGGGGCTTGAGCGACAGATTCTTGCGCTTCCTGCAGCCACAAGAGGTACGACTGCATGTCGGCTGTGACTGTCTCCTGACTGGATATGATCTGTTGGTACGTGTGAAGACGACGCTTACATCGGTCAACTGCATCTTCCAGCTTGCGTTTGAGAGTACTGAGACAGAGAGAGTGAGTGGAAGAGAGGAGTACATGTGAAGCAGTACCTGATGTGATCTTCCACCAGCTCTTTATCGGGTTGACTAACAGACGGACAGACAGATTCTGCAGCTGACTCCACCTCTGCGATGCTGGGTCTTTTGCTCTCCAGCTCATCAACAAGTTTCTGGTAATTACATCACATTTGAGTAACATTACTAGCAATTGGGTTCATGGTGAATTGCTTTGAGTTGCCGTGCACTGCATGGCAAGGAGAGAGTGGAAATGTACAAACAGAAACACACACAACAGGTGCAATGTATTTGTACAAGTACAAGCATGTGGATGTCAAAGCTGAGTAGAAAATAAAGACAAAATAAATAAATAACGAATGATAATAAAAAAAGTACGCAATTGACTCAAATCTCTTTCAAAATGCAGCAGTCTTTTCCAAGGACACTCAGGACAGATAATCTCATAATTTCTACTATTTATATAAGCTCCCAGTAATCCTCCTTCAATTTACCATAATCCTGTTATTATTATAATAATAATTTCTGACAAATAAACTAATATAGTAACTAAGTTCAACTCTTTAAATTCAGATGCCCTTTCGACTTCACTTCGGCTATGAGGTGCATGACTAAAATAAACTTGACATAATATGCAATATTATGCATGCGACATGATCCGTACCAAGTGCTATTTGCATGGTTCCCAGATCCACGTGAATCTCGTCGAGGGATCGTATTTTCATGTTGACTGCACGATCGAGGGTCTCACCACGCAGGGGATGGGGAGTGGAGTGAGACCTTTTCTTACAGATCGATTCACGACCAAAAGGGCTAATTAAATCAGTAAAGCACACCTTCCTGATCTGTCACCAGTAAGAGCGCAATAAACCTATAATTTTTCCCTAATTAATAATAACAGATAATTTATGAGCCACTGGATGGACCTGGATATATTGTATAAGCCAAAGGCCTTAATTCCTTATAAGTTAGTTAAACAATGGAAACTCCATGTGCACGTGCTAGACATGTACATATGCCTGTAAAGACATTTTCCAGACAACTAAACATAATTAAATTAAATTAAATTAAATTAAATTAAATTAAATTAAATTAAATTAAATTAAATTAAATTAAATTAAATTAAATTAAATTAAATTAAATTAAATTAAATTAAATTAAATTAAATTAAATTAAATTAAATTAAATTAAATTAAATTAAATTAAATTAAATTAAATTAAAATTAAAATTAAATTAAAATAAATTAAATTAAATTAAATTAAATTAGTGCGCACTAGTAGCTTCACTATAGCTGTTCGAACTTCAGAATGTAACTCTGATCTCTAAATGCACTAGACATGTTGAGGTCAAACACAAAAGACTGACCTCAGGAATAATTATGTTCTCCAAGTGTAGTTACTTCGATCGAGCTAGTTTCCAATAGCGTGTCACATTTGAGATGAGCACATGCGACACGCCATATTTTGCGTAAGAAACATACTGAATGTAATAATTAATATAATTAATTAATTAATAAAATTAATTAATTAATAGAAATAATTCTGAATTTCTGATAAGTTACCTGTTTGACTCAGTGGTAAAGCGTTGGACTTTCAATCTAAGGGTAAGGCGCTTGATTCCCCTGGCTGACTATATACCAAAAAACTCTTTTATGGCGGGAAACATTCGCGTTTTATGGATAGCGTTTTGAGCACTTCGATGGATATTGCGCTATAATTTTTTTTTTTACAAGCAGAGATTAATTATCGATTTCTATGCAACAAACTGATCATCAATTCTTCATAATAACTTATTTCAAGAAATTAATTCATGTGTTACAAAGTGAGTGCCTTCATCACGCATTCAATAATTATTATGAATTCAGTTGAGACGTGATTAGCCAAGATTGTTACCCCAGCCATGGCGAGGAAACCAAAAGTAAAAAAATTATTAGGGCCAAATACGGTATATGTACTCGTCAGTATATGGATCACCGCTGTTCTTGGTGCTCTCATAATATGAGAATAATATCTGAACAGAAAAGAAGTATAGATATATTATATCTATACTTCTTTTCTGTTCAGAATGCCCTCAACTGCACACCCGTCTTTGTAATGAGATTTTTCTCGCCTGAGCTTAAATTGATACCCGAATCATTTTCATTAATTTCTTGAACTCGGAAAAGAAACACAAGAATGTCAAACAAACAAACGTTTTATTTGTAAAGATATATATATATATATATTATTTAAAAAAACCACGATGATATTTTTTTAATTATAATTTATAAATGGGTCTATAAAATTTCTCAAAACTTGGGACGGATGATTAAG
Source organism: Capitella teleta (assembly GCA_000328365.1). Lineage (NCBI taxonomy): Eukaryota > Metazoa > Annelida > Polychaeta > Capitellidae > Capitella > Capitella teleta. The sequence continues at coordinate 105,983 of KB311733.1, read as the reverse complement.
ATAAAAAACAGCAAATTTGAGTAGATTAACAAAAAGAGTAAAACATAATGCAATAAAGACATTAGTCTCATAATACAATAAAGTTGAAATAAATAGGCACTGGGTTTGTAAGTACTCGAATATCATGAATGGAGAGATTATCTCCAGGAATATTATATCACTTCTACGCTTCAAAGTTAAAAGAGAATACACAACAAAATCGGCTGATCGGTTTAGGCATTTGAACAAAATCAATCACGTGGCAGGAGCTGTAGGTTGCCATAGTAACAATATCATGGACGGAGTAATATCACAGGAAATATATAATTGTATAAGATATAAATAAGAATAGAATCACAGCTGAGCATTGTAGTGGATGCGCTGGGTCAACCTGCGCATCTTCTCGGCTGCCTTGCTGGCCTTCATCACTGATTTCTCCAATTCCTTCTGGATGGCTCTCTTGGATGAGGAGGAGGAGGAGGAGTGCTTGGGTTCGCGATGGTGCCGATCAGGAGACACCAGGACATACCTGGGAGCCTCCACAGGCGGGTGGTTAGGAAGATACACTATGTTCGGCCGCTGCTGCTGTACGATTGGAGCGCTGACTGGCCTAAGCACTCCAGGTATTGGCAGTCTTTGCGGTGGGGGCGCATTGTAACCATGGTGACCGTTCTGCACTGGCACCTGAGGGAGGCGACGCTGCCCAGGATTCTGCTGCGTTTGCTGCTGGTTCAGATATTGGTAATAGAACGGGTCAGGTGGCTGAGTAACACCGGGCGGAGTGTACGCCCGTCTCTGTGGCACTGCTTCCCGCGCTCGCGGAAAGTAAGAGTTCTGCGCGGGGGAGGGGGCGTTCCTCTCTCCGTCATCACTGTGATAGCTCTCCACACTGTGATGCCGAGGTTTCCGGTGCTTGCGGAACATTTGCTCCAAACGCCGTCGATTATAAAGCCGGTCGTCGTCGTCCATATCAATAGCGCTGTCTGACTCATGCTTGTGGTGACGGTGTTTCCTCCTTGGTGCATCCACTGCGTCTGCAGCGACCTGCTTCTTCATGTTCTTCACCTGGCTGAGCATTAGCTTCAGCAGATCCTTCTTGGAAGATGAGCTCTGAGCAGAATTTGCATCAGAAGCAACCTCATCATTCTTCTTTTTCTTATCGCTCTTCTTGTCTTTCTTCTTCTTCTTTTTTTTCTTCTTACTGAATATATCCTTATCATTGTGCATATAAGAAGCTTCTTCAGTTTGTGTTCCTTCATGCTCCAACGTTTGAGTGAAATCATCCCTGTGCGGAGCTTCAGGGCTCATCACTCGCTGAATCAACCCAAACTCAACGGTTTGCGTCTCCGCGTGTATATCTCCCCTTCTGGCAAAAGGTTGCCCAAAAGTCTGCGTGGAGAAATCCCGATTGGAGCGGTGGCTCCTTGAAGGTCTCCTGACCCTCCTTCCCTGCTGTGATCGTGGTGTCTGCACGTCATCACAGGGAAGTACATCCCATGACTGCACCCTGCTATTGGTGCACGGTGTGGAATCTCCCGTCTTCAGCCCATTCATCAATGGGTTGTGCACGGTAACGTTCCTCCATGGGGAATTACGTCTAGACCTACTGGCAGGTAGATCATCACTGTGGTTTGTTCCTTGATTATTGCGCGCATGACTGGCCTCACCGGTGGAGATATTTCTGGCTGCATTATTGTTTCTGGGTTCATGTGAGATATGTCGATGCTTAGCGCTTTTGCTCTGAGAGTCTTTATTAGGAACTGGATACAACGCCTCGGTATCATTGCGGGAATGTCCGTCCGAGGCATTGTCACATATTTCAACGTAATCCTGGTAATCTCGCAGATAGGTTAGCGGTTGCGAAGATGTATTTGAAAATCGCTTTGCTGGAGGTGATCTGAGATGCACTCTCTGCATGAGGTGCTCTGCCTCATCTACACTTCCTTCATTGTACAGGATATCTATCCTACGGTCAAAACCAGCACTGCTGGCGATGCTACCGTTATCACTGATATCTTCTGTTGATCCGTTCGGCAGAATAGGAAGCCGTCTGCGTCGGCTGCCGTTGGTCTGCGTTCCGGTATCCTCAGGTGTCTGTGTCCTGCGATGCCGGACCGTTTGTGTGGACGATTCCCTCGTCTCACTTGTTGATTCGCTGATAGGGTCAGGTTCAGTGACCCCTGAGTGCCAGGAGATGGACTCATCAGAGTCGTACTCAATGGCCACATGTCTGTTGTGGGGGTTGCACTCCTCGTCAGAGAAGATTGCCGTGTTCGGTTCGAGTAAATGTCGTGTGACAGTGACATTCTGTTCAATGATCTCCAGCGATTGATCCGGATTGTGCTCCATCCAGGATGTGTCCTGGTCCAGGTGCAAGGAAGACGTGCCGTTCAGGGTGTCAGTATCGTCGTCATTGACAATGACGTTAATGACTTGGCCTCTTGATTTATCTGGATGCTGTGCTGGAGCTTCCCGTAAGATCTTCTGCTTGGCTGAGTCAGTCAGAGATACATTCTCATCATCCAAGTACACTTGCACTGGTTCCTCATAGTACTCCGGTGAATGGCTATCACGGTACCAACTGTTGAGGTGCGCTGGTTGCGTTGATATAGTCTCCAAAGCCATTCTTCGTTGCACAGCTAAATCCGCTTCTAGAATCGCTTGCAGAACGTTTTCCTGAGACTCATCGTGATTTCTCCTCCTAGGTTCATCACCAAATATGGCAAAGGTGCCTTCTGGTTCTTGGAAACTGACGCTGACGTTTCTATTCGATGCTCTTGGCGTCTGTGTAGCAGTAGCAAGACCACTGTCTGTGTGAACACTTGTATCAGAAACCAAGATGTATTCAGAGCTGGCTCCAGCTAAGGTTCCACCATAACCGGATTCTGCGTCACTGTAGCTGCTGGCCGCTAGCTTCTTTGCTTTGGGATCTTGAGGTAATTGGCGTCTCTTTTTCTTGTCGTCCCTCGATTGTCTCTGAGAGAATGATGGCGAATCACAGCGAATGGGAGACACGGAGGAACCTGGTTTAACAGGAATTCGACTGCTGATTTTCTTTGGAGCCCTTCCTGGAGAGCGTCCCGTCCGCGTCTGACTGTTGGATGGGTTGTGACTGGGTGATCTGGAGAGCGAACGACGACGTGGGAGCGTCAGATCAGGAGACCGTGACGAAGCCGGCAATCTTGGAGATCTGGCAGCGTCTCCTCTGAGAACACTCAAGCGAGTCTGAGTAGCAGATTCTCGTAGACCTGGCAGACCACTTGAGTAACTCGAGTTGAGCGGCTCTGTCTGTGCCAACTGAAATGGAGAAGAAAAAACATATGAACTAGGATTTGAATTATGAAAATAGAATTGATTTTCTTTCTCTCTAATCCTGAATATAAAGAAGTGAGAAGCTCAAGGATTAGGAGCGAAATGAAGATCTGTGGGATCAATGATTGAATATTGATCCATCTTTGAGATTCTCACCCTTCCAACAGGTCAATATGTGTCGTACACTAAATATATAAGAAGCTACCTCTATCGATCCTATTCTATTATCATATGCTTATCTATTTATCACAGGAGGATGCGCAGCTGAGCAGAAAAGGAAATGACTTACAACCAAATCCGCGTATATTAATTAAAAACAGGAGGAGTATAATTACTAATTAGCAATTTGATTAATTGATTGAGTTGCTTAGTAATTAGTTAATTTTGAAGAGTGCTGAGGGTTCAGAGAAGGAGAGACGTTCAGTGCCATATTAGTGAGTTCACTCGGAGAACAAAATAAGTGTGCCGATAAAAAAAGAATAGAAAAAGATTTGAAAAAAAGTCAGGACAAAAATTGATTGGTGGAGACGTAAAATCAGCGATCGAGAGTTGTTTCCCCGTTTTGGAAAGTTCAGGGTATATTAGTGGTTCAGCGAAATATATGCACACAGGAGGGTTAAATGAATGCATGGTCAGCGTGATTGAATTGTCGGTCCATTGAGGAAAAAATATGGAATCAAAAGATATTGATTAGAATCGTCGTCCACAATGTTATAGGCACCACACGAAAAGCAGTAATCAATACATTGATCAATAAATCTCCCATAAATATTATACACTCTCCTGTATATTGCAACCTATAATTACTATTAATTACTGCATATATATAACAATACATTGTATAGTCACATTATTACCCTAACACTATATGACTATCAATACTGTAACAACCTGAAATACTACAGATTATTCAAAGACGTTCGACACTATATTTTATTTCACTTACAATAACAATAGACATCAACAAATAAACATACCTGGAGGCAAAGATATTCCCAAAAACACAGATATAAATCAGTTGGTTCTCTTACAAAACCACTTGGCTTGATTACAATCTACACAAGTGTTCGCTTCGTTCGTATGTTGTCAAGATGCCTCGAGCGGCTCGTCTGGGCTTGTCCAACATCGATCTTGAGTAAAGGAGGCAAAAACATTGATCCCATAGAAGGCTCCAATAACGCAGCTTCATATTCGCACGGGAATAATATTGATGTGAAATCCGATAAGTGCTCTAATTTTAGGCTTAAGTTCAAACACGTTTCACTCTTTCCGAGTCGATATGACTACAGAGTATTGGGTGGGCTAAATTACTTGTTACTCTGGGTTAATTTGCTCCTTGGTTGCTTCTGTGCAATTGATATATCAAAATGAGATTTCCAACCATGCTTTTCATGCAAGTATTCAGAGAACAATATTAATAATTGATTGTCTTCAAGGAGGAGGTCTAAATGAGTGTGATTTTCTCTTCATTACATGTATTACAATTCAAGACCCTCACAGATGAGCCCCAACGTTGCAGAACACTTGAGCAACAATTTATATTAATTTATATTAATTAATTAAAAACTGTTTGGTTGACATATTAAATTGAGATTCTCTGGCTCATTCAAAATGGTGTATTAATTACATAGAGGTGTCAAAAATGGCTTCTTTAATCATATGAGGCAAAATTTAAAAATCGATTTCCTCCTGGGAAAGACAACCAATTAGAACTAGCCAATACCGTATATAAACTTGACAAACAAGCAGTTCATATCAAATAGCACACTAGTTCACAATAATTACATATCCGCCGCACAAGCATGATGGTATGACAACAACAAAAGCGTACAAATGATGTACACAAAGCAAATTAACCACAAAATCCACAATATCTAAATTAAGCTTTCCATTGCACATTCAAGCACTGAAAAGTCTGTGACTAAAATAAAATGACTACAAATGACTAGATAAAAGTTATATACAGATGACGGAGATTAGTATAAACGTTTAGTTGTGTTATTTGCTATTGGTTAATTGATCGGATTTCAATTTGAGGGGGTTTCAGGAATTGGTGTTACAAAGCGTTCCTTACACAGAAGGGAAGAAAGGAAGCGATGGTGGAGGGGGGGGGGGGCACTTTTTGAAACAGAAAAGAAAACAGAAAAGTGAAGGGAAAAAAAGCGAAAGCAAGCAAAACATTTTCACATAGAAATCCATGCTCTCTGGGTTTATCAATATTCATGAGATTACTCATTAATATTCATGAGGCTGTTCATTATTATGTGCCTTCTGCTTCAAATGTGATTTATACCGGAATGGTAATGACGACCTTCCAGTGAGTACAACTTGAGTAAATACTCGGCGAGGATAAACTTAGATTCAAGGTGCTGTCAGAAACCAAGAGCATGGGTTTTATTTGACTTCATTCTGTGAACGACTTAAGACATCCACAAGTGAATGAGTCACAACTCATTCTTGCAAAACACGTAAAAAAATGCTAAAAAAAATGTACATGCAAAAATGTATTACCTAAAAGTGCAAAAGGTTAATATAAAGTTATCAATTAAGATTATTTACATGATTATGCATAGATTGAAGAATTTTGATAGATGATTAGAGTGACAAAAGATAAATATACTGTAAAACAGGTCTTTTTCATGTGCAACTCTTTTATTTTGCGTTTACAGCCGATAGAGCGCCACAAAAGAGACCCGTGTAACAGAAGGGATAATTATTAATAGCGTAGACCAATCACAGTGCACGGAACTCTGATGCATAATTGCGCATAACACTAACCTGCAGCATAATGAGGCGTTCTTGCATCGGAAGATCCTCCGACTGCTGAGCTCGGTCGACATCTTTCAAGAGGCCATCGACTTCAGAATTCACATCACCATGGCAACGGTGGTAGTGGGAGCACTTTGTGAGGAAGTCCTGCCTCTTTGACTTGTGTTCATCAATTTGTGATCTGAGGGATGTCCAGAGCTGGTTAAGAGGTCCGAGTTGTTTGTCAACCAGTTCTTGATCATTGGGTGCAAGTCGTTGGTAGCGCTGAGTGAGTTTCTCCAAGGTCATTTTCTTGCTTTCAATTTCTTTGCTCATTTCCTGGAATAACGTCAACATTGTGTTTCATAGCGTTAATCGTGAGACCCACACACCTCCAAATGTGAAAGCTCCAGCATAGCCGCCTCTTGGTGAAGCTTAGCCGGTCTGGATTCCAGCTGAGCCAGCTCTGTCTTCTTGGTAGTGAGCCAAGCAGCCAACTCATTTCTCGCTTTGTCAACAGACTCCCACTGCACTTGGTTTTCCCTTAGTCGGTTGAGGAACGCTTCCACTCTCTCCGATGTGGCGTCCAAAGTTGTGCCGACTTCGCTGGCCAAAGAACGCAGCGTGGAGTCCCCTGATGAGGAGGCGGAGCTCTCACTCTGACCCAAGTTGTCGCATTTATGAGCGGCCGTTGAAATTTCTTGCTTGTATTTATGCAGAGTATCAAGCATGTCCTGTCGGATGAGATACATGAGGAAAGATGGGAAAGAATGCACCGACTGACCTTTGCGATGTTCTGCTGACGAGCTTGCTCTTGAATGCTGAGAGTGGAAGATCTGTTGCCTTCCTCCTGTAACCATGGCAAGGCTTCACTCTCCATGTACAGGGTGCACTGCTCAAGCAGCTTGCGGTACTGTGCCCATTTGTTTCGGAACTCCTCCAGGCGTCCCTGTGAACATAATGAAAGTGGCCAGATGATAAAGATTAGGAATTCATACTTGGATCTGTGCGGCTGTGGTCTGAAGGGAGGCGTAGCTGTCGTCTAGATTCGCCATCTGCGTGTCAATCTGTTGAGCAAGAGTTGGTTGATGCTGGCTGCCAGATATGACCTCGTTGGCCTGATCACGCAGATGACTCAGATGCGTCTGGTAATCGTCAATTTCTGTCATCAGCGCTCGGTGTTTCTCGATTTGTTGAGATGTGAGCTCAGGAGAGCTGACATCCAGGGAGTTGTGAGCCATTAAGCGGTACGATGCCTGCAGAATCCACTTTTCGCTCTCATGCAGCGCTTCCCGATACAATCGCTGACTGTCGCACGCTTGTTCCAGGGCTAGCACTGTGCTACGCGCATCCTGGCCGGCTTTTGTGAACCTTCTTCGTAGGTCGTCATACTCCTGCTTCAAATCGCGGTCACATTGAGGGGCAAGGTCAGTCACAGTTGAATCCAGAGCATTGAACTCTGGCTCTTTGCTCTCAATACGAGATGACAGCATCTGTGATAACAACAAACTTGCATTCAACAGCAAATGTGTTATTCAATCTTCACAAACCCTGAATTTCTCCAACTGCGACCTCAACTCCATGAGTTCAATTTTCGGTTCGGTTCCCACTCTGAGGTCAGTTTCGGTGTCATCCAACCATGCAACAAGAGCCCCCCGTTTCTCGCTGAACTCATTCCAACGCGTCATTTGCCGCTCTAGCTTCAGGCTAACGTCGTTCAGATCCCGATTGACCCCGTCCCAATCTGTCCTCACTTCCTCCATTTCTCCCTCAATCTTCCTCTGTCCTTCTACGTTCACCAAACTGACCAATCGCTGACCGGTTGTGCCTGTCCGGTTCACTCGGTGCAGTCCTTCATCTAAACCAGTGCTCAAAGTCTGTGTTGGGAGTGGAGTTACAACTGAATTACAACAGGTCAAAGGTCAAACCTTCACTGCGCTCATACGCTTCACAACATCGTCTTTTTCCCCGTGGCAGTCATCGGATTGGTCGATTGTTTCGCGTGCATCTTTGAGCCACAATTGGGCAGCGGACAGGGCGTCTTTGTACACTTGCTGTTCACGCAGAAACTCAGCTCGACGCTTGCTGGTTTCCTGAGAAAAATGAATCAAATATTGAATAAAGAAAAATATCAAGGAGAAACAAGGAAGCGAGGAATCAAGACGAGAAAAACATGATTTGATCCAGGGAAGGAACACACGGGTCATCTACCGATTGAGGGGAAAAGCTCAGGAATCACCAAAATATCAAATATAAGGATTTCATAATCGTAAAGGGAAGTAGCACAAACAGAACTTACATCCTTTCGTCGCTAATAGAAACAAGAGACAACGTTTAACAACACGCATTACGAGATGACGAAAGGTCGCTAACCTTAGCTGTGCTCTGCAAAGACTGGTACTTGGTGGAGAGTTGAATCAGACTGGAAGAGAGGCCGGGATCGTTTGCCTTCTGGAGCACAGCTTCGGATTTCGCTACCAGTTTCTCCAGGGCAGGTTTACGATTTGCCATTTCCTCATTCAAAGCCTATGGAAACAATTTTGGATAAAAATTTTACAATAAATTACAAGATACCCTAACCTCAAAGTCATTGTCTTTTTCAATGGTTGCTGCGTACTGGAATTTATCAGTCTTAGCCACAACCTGCTGCTCTACCGCCTCCAACCAGCAAGCAAAATCAGCACGCTCCGTCTCAAATTCCTGCAGACCTTGAGCTGCTTCATTGAGTGTGTGATCAAACTCCGCAGCTGACTGCTTCAAGGCATCCATCTCCTCCTTCAAGATCTTCATTTCTTGAGAGACACGATCTTTGCCGGTTGATGAACTATGATCTTCAATGTTGGACGCCAAAGCAGAAGCCTGGTCAAACAGGAGATTTCCATCCGGTCGAGCGGCCTGGATCTCCGCCAGCAATCTCTTCTTCTCATTGATCTCCTGTTGTGACCCAGACGCATCTCCAATCTGCTGAAGCTGCTGGCGCTTTGCCAAGACCCAATCCATGCTCTGGCGATACGCGTCCTTGTATTCCTCATGCTTTGTAACCTGCTCTTGTAGGTCAACCGTCATGTTGTCAGTGTCTGCTTTGAGCTGATCGAATCTCTCCTGGAGATTATCCATATTGCTCTGCACGGCAGGTTCTGCCAAGTGCTGAGCTTTGGTCTGCAGTGCCTTCATCTGTGCTTGGTGCTGCGTGATGTCATTACTCAACATGCGAAACTTTTCCAATTGAGCTTTCTTTTCGGGTAGATCAGCTTTGAGGTCAGAGTCAGCTTTTGCTCTGGTTTCCGTCTCCTTCAGCCAGAGGTTTAATTGATCATGCGACCTTTCGTAACTCATCCAGTCAGCAAGAGTCGCCTCCAGCGCCGCTTTGGCCTCAGTGATGACCACCTTGAGCTTCTCGTACTCTCGCTTGAACTCTCCCTGTTCACGCTCAAGAGACTGGCAGCCTCCAAGGTTGGTGTTGGGAAGAACGCGATCAACCAGCTCCGTAGTCAGCCTCAACCTGCCTTGCCCGTAGTCGAGAGAAGTCTGCAGCTCCTAATAAGAAAAATTACATAAAGATTGAAATAATCCCTAATTCACACTTACTCTAATCTTAGTCAATCTGGATTCAAGTTCATCTTTTGTTCCAGCTTTGTCGTTTACAGCGGAAAGTTTATCCTTCACCAATCTCAGCCAGGATTCAAAATCTTCTCTGGCCGTGTCATAGTTTCGGTGATCCACGCAATGCGACTCCAATTTCTTCACCAATTCCTGATTAAAAACAAACTTTTATTCAACTCATCAATTTCTCAGATTGACCCACCTTGGACTGAGAGATAAGCGCTTGGTATCGAGTGGACAGCTGAGTGATCGCGTGGGACACTCTGGCGTCCGAATTGACCTCCAGAAGTACTTGCGCCAACCGGCTGACGTCATCCATATCTGCCTGGTGACTCACCAACTCCTCATGCTGAGACTACGCAGAAATATGAACAAGTAAAACAACACGCCAACAACACAAACCTGTTGTTGTGACAGCACTTGGTCTTTCTGCACCAGATTCGCCTTCAATTCTCGCTCCTGTTTCAGGCCCTTCGTGGCCTCAGTGAGCCAGAGTGAGAAGCGATCTTGTGCGATGTCAAATTCATTCCAACACTGCAGGCAGGACTGCAGGTTGCTCTCAGCCGTAGTCACTTGGTGACTGACTTCAGTGCAATCTTGCAACAGGATTTGCAGGTCATGGTTGATTCTGGTGTGGCCTGCTTTGGCGGTGTTAGGCAGTAGCTTCTCTCCAGATTGCTTAGCGGACGCCAGGAGATCGGATCCTTCTCCGAGGTCAAGCTCCAACTTCTTCGCCTTTTCCAACTTGCTGACAATCGTGGATTTATCCCCATAAGTATCAGAGCAAGCGGCGAGTTTCTCTCGAGTCATGCTGAGCCAGGTGTTGAAAGCAATCACCGCTTCTTGGAAGGTCTGATGTTCAGAGACTTCGTGAGTCTGCTTGGAGACGGCGTCCTTGGCTTTCTCGACCAGATTTTCATAGCGTTGTACGATCTGGGTGCTTTGTGACGTCATCTTAGCTCCAGGGCCAAGCAGAGACAAACCCTGCGCCTTGGATTTCACAGATTCTATCATATGTTCTCGAGACAGAATATCTTGTTGCAAACCCTGTGATGGGGAGTCAATCATACAGAGAGCCTAATTCACCAATAAAAAAAACCCAAACCTTAATTCTTTGAAGCTGAGCTTTCTTTTCTCCCAAATCAGCTTTCGGTTCAGAATCGCGTAACCTTCGGTCCGTGTCCTTCAACCAACGATCGAGCGTTTCGCTCGTGTCCGCGAAATCACTCCATTGCAGAAGACACGCTTCGAGAGCAGCTCTGGTCTCCGCGATCGTTGCCAGGAAGGCTTCCCAGTCGGTCTGCAGGGCAAGCAACTGGCGATGTATGGTTTGACGGCCTTCCTCAGATGATCCTCCAATGGTCTTCTCTCCCCATGTGTTGGCTGCGTGAATGAGCGCCTGGCCTTCCTCCTTCAGAACCATGAACTCCTGAGAAGAATTTAAGCTTAAATAAAATTAAGAAATAATAACAGATGACTGACGTGTAAGCTCTCCAGTTGCGCTTGGATAGTTTCCTTGTCGCCTGAAGTGTCGCCACAGGCAGACAACCGGTCGTTGGCTGTTCTGAGCCAGACGACGCACTTCTGGTGTGAGCCCTCATACTGCTGATGGTCGTCAACTTGCTGCTCAAGTTTCTTCATTGTATCCTGGGGCGAAACAAAATTCATACATAATCAGCAATCATTTGGTTAGAACCACACTTTGGTGAAAGTTCCAAGAGCTGTGTAACGTGAGTTGAGCTGGGTGAGTTGAGCCATGATGCGTGAGTCAGTGCTGCTCTGTAGCAGGAAGTGAGTGCGATCAGTGAGCGCGTCAAACGCCCCTTGCTTCCCTCGCACGTCTTCGTAGTACGCTTTGTACTTGTCTAGGATCGTCTGCTTCCCGTGCAAAGTGGCCTTTGCTTCTCTGACGCTCTTCACTGTGATTTCTATCTCTTTGAGCCATTCGCTCAACTCCTCAAACGAATGATCAAACTCAGTCCATTGGTGAAGAGTTTTCTCTGACAAACAGAAAAAAAAGTTAACCGACCGATATAAATATAAAATCCCTCACCAAGATGGCTGCTGGTCTCATTTACACTCGCGTTCCATGTTTCAAAATCATCAGAGAGGGATTTCAGCTCGGATTTGATGGCGTCCTGGCCTCTGGCTGCCGTGTTGGGGAGAGCAAGACTGGCTTTCTCAGAGGCCGTTCTTATCTTGGCTTGACCGTCTGGTTTCAGCGCAAGTAGATTCTGAAAGAGAAAGAATATAGCACACAAATCATCTCCACAAGCATCCACCTCAATCTTCTCCCTCTTGGACTCTAGAGTCTGTCGATCGCCTCTCACATCGACGCAAGAGACGAGTTTATCCTGAGCAGCGTTGATCCAATCCCTGGCGTTCTGACAGGCGTCCTGGAAGCCTTGATGGTCGTTGACCTGCGCTTCCAAATGTTTAGCTGAATCGTGGACATTGTCAGCCAGCGTCTGGTATCTTGCTAAGCAGTGCGAGGCATCAGTGGCCATTCGTGGATCTTGCGTGGTTTGTGAGAGGGTTTCCGCTCGTTCAATCAGTGCAGTGAACAACGGCTGGTGGCTGTTAACGTCCAGCGTGAGCACCTTCAAAGAAAAACGGTTAAAACTATGAAATCGGATGAGTGCTTAGAACGTACTTTGACTTTCTCCAGCTGTGATCGTTTGTCCGGGAGTGAGGCCTGCTGCCCTGCCTCTTGCTTAGCACTGGTCTCAGCCTCACTCAGCCATTTGTTCAACTGAGCAGAGCTCTCATCGTACAGCGTCCACTGTGACGTGGCTAACTCCAACTGGGTCTTCCCAGTGTTCAATCGGCTCGTTAGATCATCCCATCTCTGACGCAGATCGCTGAGTTCCTCGTTGATGTTCTCCTTCCCAGGGGCTGACGTGTTGGGCAGGACCAAGTGAGCTTGGTCGATGACTTGCTGTAGCTTGCCGTATCCGTCGTCACGGCAACTGAGGAGCTCCTGTGTCTTGCTCAGCTTGTTCTGCAGGGTGAATTTATCGCCTTCGACAGCTGTGCATGAGGCGAGGCGGTCATTGAAGTCCTTCTGCCACTCTTTGCAGTTGGACAACTGGTCTTCGTACAACTGGTGATCAATGGCGTATTGCTCCCACTGGCGAAGCGTCTCCTGAAAAACAAATAACATCACAACTGGGACTTTGCATTAAGCTACAACTGACCTTCACATTGAGGGAGAAGGTTTGGTATCTAGTGGTCAGTTGTGAGGCTTGACCAGTCACCCGGGTGTCTCCAGATATCCTGGACAATGCTTGAGCTTTGTCAGTCATCTCGTCCAGATCAGCTTGGTATGAATGAATATCATCGCTGATGTTCTGTGAAATGGAAAAAATGACAACACACAGAAGTCAACATCTTAAACGTACCCTCAATTTATGCAGGCGCTCATTTTTCTGTTGCAGCGATGGACAGAGGTCAATGGCCTTGACCTGGTTTTCCACTTCTTTCAACCAGGTGGCGCAGTGGTTATAGCTCTCCTCAAACTCCTTCCACTGCTGTACGCATTGCTGAAGACTGGTCTTGGTTTGCATAAGGACATCAACATAATCGTCCCAATCGAGCTTGATTCTTTCGACATCACGAAGTACAATTTCTTGGCCTCGGGTTGAAGTGTTCGGAATGACCTTGTCGCTCAAGGTCACGACAGCTGTGACCTTGGGATCACCTTCACCCTTGACTCGGGCTACATCCTAGAAAATCATAAGATTAAAGTTTATAATGTATACCAGGTATATGAAGTAAGCTTCAGATAATTTATAAATTGTACAGCACACATACTATGTGACATATATTGGGGTGCATATATATGAGTTGAAGAAAGAAAATAAGCTGAGGATATATACAGCTTTAACCAAATAAAACAAAACACTTTTTTCTTCCAAAAAAAATAGTAAAAAAAATCATGGTTAAAACTCATGTTAAAGCACATATACTGCAAATAAAATACCATAATAGTATCCCTTCTTTAAAATAAGTGATGTTACTAATTTTGCTAGATGTTACAAAAGCATTAGATACAGTTAGCGAAAAACACAACCAACTTACACAGCGACGCTGTGAGAAACCATGCAGAGAGAAAGGAAGCAGATACGTCAGAGAAAAAGCATTCATGGAATAAATCACACGCAGCAACGACCTCAAGGTCGCTGGTCACACCCTAGCTACGATTGGCAGCATGCTCAATAGGGACCAATAATCGTTAAGTGCTGATAACTTTGAATAGCGTGGAAGAAATGGTTTACATTTTTCCTAACTCAGGAGATCTCTTATATGTTTCCCAAAGCACAAAATGAGGCATTCTATAGCAAGAGACCGAAGCACAGATTCATACCTTGATAATAAGCTAAAAAATGGTAAGGGGGAAGGGGTTGAGAGAAGTATATTTAATACCTGTATTCCGGGGTTAATGAAAGATTCTTATTATAATTATGTACCTAAATATACCTTCTCTGAGTATTATCATCCATTCACCAACATGCTCCTAACTAAAACATGCCCATAACCTGAGCGCCAACTGACCTCTAGTCTGTCCAGTCTGTTCTGGACTGCATGGCGATCCCCGGTTGAGTCTCCGCACATCTCAAGCCGTTCCCTCATCATACTCAGCCAATCAATGGCCTCGGTTGCTGCTGAGTTGTATTGCTGATGATCTCGCGCAAACTCTTCATATTTCTCTACTCGTTCCTGTTCATCAAATAATTAGACATCAGTTTATGATAAGGATGAAACAACCTTGGCGATAGCACAAAGCGTCTTATAGCGATCCCTGACTTGAGACATTCGTGTTGTGACTTTGGGGTCTGAGCTGGAGCGTGCCAACGACTGTGCTTTGTCTAGCATGCTGTCTAGGACTCTCTGGTAAGACATCACATCCTGGCATGCACTCTGTGCAAGGTGAGAATTTTAAACAAAATCTGTTATTTCAATTAACATACTCTGTATGCCTGCAGCTGAGTTTTCTTCTCTTCCAGAGTTGCATGCAGCGGCAGTTCAGTGTTCAGCTGTCCTTCTAGGCTCACCATCCACGTCTCCACTTGCTCATAGCTCTCTTCGAATGACGTCCACTGCACCAGGTTGACCTCTAGGTGGCGCTGATTTGCCATGACCTCATCATAGAGGGTGTCCCAGTCCTGTTTCAGTCGCCTCAGCTGCTGCCGAAGCACTTCACGACCTTCTGTGGCCGTGTTGGGGTACAGCTTCTCCCCGCTCTCGATGGCCGCTGAGAGCTTCACAAAACCCGCTTCCTTTGTTTGCAGCAATTCCTGCACGGAGTTCTGCTTGGTTTGCAGATCATCTCTCGATGACGACAGATCAGTGCAGGCAGCAAATTTCGTCTGTGCGTTCTTCACCCACTTGGAAGCTTCACTGTACACGTCCTCGAAATTCTCATGTTCAGTTGCATTTTGTTCGCACTTTCGAAGTAAATCCTTTTGAGAGAATTATATATAAAAAATTGACCAGATATTATATTCAATGAAATACCTTTGCGGAGGTCAACAACGTTTGGTAGCGAGTGGACATCTGCTGGACGTACGTGGACACGCGTCCTTCTGATGTCGTCTGCACCAACAACTGACCATCATCTGCAAAATGGTCAACCTCTGCCTGATGCTCTCGGATATGTTGGTTGAGTTCCTGTAATTACATCTCAGAATTAATCAAATGACAACAAAAGCTTCAACTGAATATGATGTAAACGTAAATCTAAATTCAAATCCGTCCAATCCATGCTGGAGGGCAAGACACCGGCTTGAGTAGAAGAATTTCCAACTCCTTAGACAAGGTATTAAAGCATATTTGGAACCAACGAAATAAAAGCCAGGGGAGAAATTGCAATTAACCGGATATGAAGCCAAACAAAATGAGGAACATTAGCCAATATAGACCTTAAAAGAAGGCAACCCGTATGCAACAGAAGCATGCTTAAGACGAGAGATCTTACAACATCAAGGTTTTGCAGCTGAGCCATTTCCGTGAGATGAGCATCGAACAGACTACAACTTTCCTGAATTTCAAAATAATTGCAATCAAAAGCAGAAAAAAAAAGCACAGAAAAACGAGAGAGATAAGAGTGAGTATTAGATATTGACCTGATACTTGGTGACTTGGTCTTGCTTTTCTTTCAAGGATGACACAAGCGAGTACTCCTTCAGTCGCTTCTCCTCAACTTTCATCCAATCAGCCAACTGCTCGTATGACGACTCATACTGCTCCCAGTGAGCGACAACCGTGGAGAGACGTTTTTGCGTTTCAGCCAGTTGTGACGTGTACTGGTCCCAGTCGTGACGAAGCGACTCCAATTCTCTCTCAATGATCTGTTTGCCACTGTTGCCAGTCTCAACTAGGGTCTCAGCTGCAGCATTTTCACACGCTCTGATTTTAGATTCGCCGTCGTCTTTCGAATTGATCAAATCCTGAATTGAAAAAAAATTATAACACTCATCCAAAAGATGAAACTCATCAGCATCAAATACCTTCACTCGTTCGAGTTTGTTATTCACCGAGTGTTTATCGCCAGTGATGTCTGTGCACATTGCAAGACGATCTCTCACCAGCTTCAGCCAATCAGAAGACGCCTGAAATTCATCTTGATACTTGGAATGAGTGCTGACGACATCTTCGGATTTAGCAATGGCCTCTTTCGCTGCGGCCAACAAGGAGGAATACTTCTGCGGAGTTTCTTGCACATATCGTTTCACTTCCGGACACTGCGTGTGCTGTAGAACTGCCTTCGCTTTCTCAATCACTGAGTCAACGACTCGACTGTGAGACGTCACATCTTGCAGCAGTGCCTGGTAGAAAACAAATATCAATGAAATGCAGATATATACATAACACTGATGGAACGCACTTTATTATTTTGCAACTGAGCGCGTTTCTCCTGAAGCGAGTTCTTCAATTCGCTGTCTCCCTTCAGCCACGTTTCCACCTCCAAAATCCACTTGCTCACAGATTCCACGCCCTCTGTGTAAGCTCCCCAGTGGGACAGCGATGTATCATTCCGTCGCTGCATTTCGCTCATATCCCCCAGGAGGCTGTCCCAGACATCCTTCGCTGTTCGCAGCTGTTGTCGAATCTTTTCCCGACCGGAAGCTGCGGTGTCTGGGTAGAGTTTCTCCCCCTGCTGAATGGCGGCGTTTAACTTGCTTAAACCCTTATCCTTCTCAATTAGCAGTTCCTGAGGGTCAACACAGTATAAGGAAGAGAACTTGCTAAGTATAAACCTACTTGAATGACCTGCTTGGCATGCTCCATCGTGCTGAGATCGGACGACGATCGTGAAACTTGGTCCAACTGATCCTTGGCGTCAGATAACCACAGGGTGTAGTCATTGTATTTCTCTCTGTACGTCTGATGTTCAGAGGAAAGTCCATCCCATTTCACAACCAGATCCTAAAATAATCAATTCATGAACATTTACACAAGATATCAAATAAGTGATCGTACCTTCTGTGTTGCTACTAGGGCTTCGTAACGGTTGCCTGCTTGAGTTGCGTACCCTAACAACCGCATGTCATGACTGGTTTGTGATAAGGCCTCAGCAATGTCAGAAAAACTATCAAATTCCGCACGCTTGGAGGTTATTTCACCCTCAAGTGACTAAAATAAAAGCCAGTGATTAAATAATCAGGTAAACATCAAATAAAACTTACTCTGAATTTAGATGCTTGGCTCTGCTTTTCGTCCAGCGTTGATTTCAAGTCTGATTCCTTCATCTGCTGTTCCATCTGTTGGAGCCACCCCTGCAGTGCGGTGTGGGAATCCTCAAATTCCGTCCATTGCTGTAACGCTGCTTGCAGACGTTCATCCGCCTCCTCACCATCAGTCTCAATCGCTCTGCTCTCCTCCAAAAGTCCGCTGACCTCTCGCTTGAGAACCTCCTTCCCAGCGAGGGAAGTATGCACCAGTGTCTTGTCACATAGCCCTGATAGCTGCTTCAGCTTCCCTTGGCATTCCTCAAGCTGAGATTTCACATCTTGCAGAACGGCAGCTTTGTTCTGTATCGCAAATCTATCTCCGTTGGTATCCATGCATGAGTTGACTTTCTCTCGCAATGCGTTCAGTTGCTCGTGGCATTCCTGCTGAAGATCTTGATACACCTGGTGTTCCACGGTGTGTTCCTCCAGTTGAGTGAGCAACTCCTCGCTTGCGCCACACAGCTGCCGATACCGGTGACCAACATCTCCGGCCCGTCTTGACAAGCGAGGAGAGCTGCGTGCAGAGTGAAGCGACTGAGCTCGATCACGGAGCGAATCCAGAACATTGAGATGCGACAGGATGTCCTGGTGCTGCGCCTTGTGGCTGTGAAGCTGAGCTTTCTTCTCTGGCAGAGTTGCTTTGACTTCCGCATGCACTTTGACCTTGACCTGCGTTTCGCTGAGCCATTTGTGAAACTGATCCACGCTTTCTTCGTACGTTGACAGCTGAACCAACGAAACTTCCATCTGTCGTTGATTCTCAGAAAGTTCCTCACTGAACGCCTCCCACTTCTCCCTCAAAAGTCTGCGAAATAAATTAAATTAAGCAGGGATAGAAATACGAATAAATTAACCGTACCTCAGTTGCTGCCTGATGAGCTCTCGTCCTTCTACCGCTGTGTCAGGATAGAGTTTCTCGCCACTTTCGATCGTCTGATGAACTTCTGGTGCTCCTTGCTCTTTTTCAGCGAGAATATCCTAAAATGAAAAAATACCCCTAACATGGAATATTTAATAGTTCGCCTAGAAGTCAGCGTACCTGAAGTTTTGCCTGAGCTTGTTCGATCACCTGTCTATCTCCGCTCACTTCACCACACTGTGATAACTTTCTCGACAGATTGTTCATCCACTGCATGGATTTCGTGTACTTGGAGTCGTATACTTCGTGACTGTGAACGTAGCCATCCCATTGGGCGATGGCCTCCTGTTGAGAGGAGGAAATAAGTTTAGAGGAATCTGGGTTATTTTTATCTACAAAAGATACCTTCGTTTTCGAGCGCAGATTCTTGTATCGATTCATGAGTTCATCAGAATATGACGCCATCTTGGATTCTTGAATCTCCAAATGCTTTGTTTTGATTGAAATAGCGTCAAAATCTGACTGCCGACTTGCGATGTCTTGCTGCAGAGCCTGCATTGTATAAGTGAATGAGAAATATGTGAAAATAAATGTATAGATAATGGAGATATTTATGTGATACATGCGATCGAGTTGTTTCTACGATTAAAACAAAATTGACAAGGAGAATCCTAGATATTAGGTGGGCATCACTAAATAAGGTTGTGCATTATTACGAGTCCAATAAAGCAAGTTCGCTGCAGGGGGAAAGTGCGTTAAAAAAAATATACAGGTGTTACTCTGGGAATTTAACTTGACATGCATATTTTAGCGCAGATGGGTCATGCAGATGAGAAGAGGTTTCTCTTTAAACTATCCGCTATTCGCTGACCCTGTAATTCATGACCGAGCGTAATTCGAGAGATTTTGGTCGCTCAGTCCTGTGCACAGCTTTCAATTTGGAAGTAAACGAGTCAATCTCAATGATTCTGTATCGGATGTTTTTCTCAAAAACCTGTGGTCGATTAATACAATAGCGATATTAATATCAACAACATGTAATATATACCAAGGAAGCACTTGTATCAATCTCCTTAATATACAAGTGAAATAAAATATATCATCATCGATGATTTCATATATATATATATATATTATATATTGTAGATAATAACACCAACCTTGAATTTATCAACTTGGGCTCGCTTATCTGAGAGCGTAGACTTTAGCTCCTGATCCTGCAGTTGGGTCTCGACATCACGAACCCACTTGCTGAGCATATCAAACATAGCATCAAACTCTTCCCACGAAGTTTTCGTTGCTTGTAATCCGCTGTGCGTGTCAGTCAGCCGAGCGGCGTACAATTCCCAGTCGTGGGAGAGAGCGTCAATTTCCCGCCTGATCTGAGCCTGGCCGCTTGTGGCCGTCTGCGGGATGCTCTTCTCCCCCAGGGATCTCACCCGGCCGATCCTCTCATTTCCCTCTTCAATACTCGGCAGCAATTCTTGCACTTTGTCCAACTTGCTTTGAATTGCGTGTTTATTGGACGAGGGTTCTGCGCAGACGTCCAAGCGATCCATGAGCAGCAGAAGCCAGTCCTGAGTGCTGCACAGCTCATCTGTGTACTGCTGGTGCTGCCTGGTGTAAGTCTCACACAACCCAGTGTGATCCTAAAATCAATATATTTCACATATTATTTCAATGAGAGACATGGCCTCCAAACGTACCTTAACTGTTGATACAAGGTTTTGGTATCGGTTGGTCAACTGAGTGGTTTTACTGGTCGCTTGGTTGGTTTGTAAAGCTTGACCTTTGTCCATCAAGGCATCCATCAATGTTTGATGAGCAGTGACTTCTTGGTTCAAGCCACGGTACTGCTGCAACAGAGCTCTCTTCTCACTCAGCGTGGCCTTCAACTCAAGGTCGGAGGTCAGCCCGATTTCCGACTCTTTCATCCATTGTTGTAAAAGCTCAAGACTTTCTTCGAATGACTTCCACTGAGTCATGGCATGACTCAAACGCCGATTTGCGTCACTCAGTCCGTCAGAGAATTCTTCCCACTGATCTCGAAGGGATCTCAGCTCTTGACGCACAATTTCGCGACCGTTGGTTGACGTATTCGGATAGAGTTTCTCACCAGCTTCAATCGCCGCATTGAAAGATGAAGTGCTGTCCTCTTTCAATGTCATCAAATCCTTAATTAGTTATAAAATACATTTTATAAAAAAATAATGAAGAAAAAAAAACAACCTGAATGATCTCTAATCGGTTTTCAATGTCTTCTTTCTCTCCGATCGGATCAGAGTTGGAGGCAAGTTTTTCGGTTGCCGTTAACAACCAGCTGCTGACTTGCTTGTGGGCCGCTGAGTATGCTTCGTGTTCACTCACGTTCTGTTGCTGTTTCTCCACGAGATCCTGAAAAAGTGAAATATTTGAGTTTCAAAATATTCGCAAGAATAACGCCCTACGTCGACATTAGACCGGAGAGACTCGTATCGCGTTGACAGCTGCTGCACGTATCCAGGCACCCGTGAATCATTCGACGTTTTCTCGATTTCCTTCGCCTGTTCTTTGAGTTTCTCCAAACCAGGTTGGTGAGCGAGTATGTCAGATGCCATGTTCTATAAATTGACATTGAAATATAATTAATAAAAATTTAATAAATTAATAAATTAAATAATTAATTAATAAATAATTAAAATGTTGAATGATTTTTTTTCCCTACCTGGAACGTTTGAAGTTGCTGCTGCTTGGTGGGGAGGTCAGCTCGCAGGCCAGACACTGAACGAACTTTGACCTCAGTGTCTTTGACCCACTTAGAGAGATCCTCATAGAGGTTATCATACCCTTGCCATTGCTGGATGGAAACATCCAGTTTTGATTTCGCTTCTTGCAGATCTTGCACAAAAGTTTGCCAAACGGTTTCGTCTGTAGATTTGATCTCATCAAACTTTTCTCGCTTCGTTTCTCTGACTGCTGACTTCAACTGATCAACTTTCTTCGCAGCGATTCCGGCTTTTTCTTGACTTTGTGGCAAAGAATTGAGAATGTCATCGATGGTCGCCAATTTAGCTTCAACGCTGTACTTGTCACCGGAAACATCGGTGCACCAATCGACCTTCTCGCGAGCGGTCCCCAGCCAGCGCTGTTGCTCCACACGCATCTCCTCCACCTGCTGCTCCATGATGTTCTCTAAATTATCCTCCAGTTTCTCCGATTTCTGCACGGTCGTCTTGAGTTTCTTCTCCAGATTCGCCAGTTCTTTTTGCAGAGCTGCTGACTCTGGAGTCTTGTATTCAGCATCAATCTCTTTGACCTTCTCTTTCAAGGCGACAATATTCTGTTCATGAGATTTCAATTCGGCTCGCAACGTCTTGGTCTCGTTTAATCTTGCCATCAAGAGGTCGTCATCTCCGTTGATGTCATCCAATGCAGACAGACGATCGCGAATAGCAGTTACCTTCTTCACCTCGTCTTCCATCGCTTCCTGCAGTCCCTGCTGCTTGGACATAAAATCCCCGAGTTTGCCGTCGACCGAATCGGATAAATCTGACGCGCGGTTGAACTGAGCGTTCAAAGCGTCCTGCATCTCACGCAGAACCGGAAGAGGCCTTCCGTCTGAAGCATCTTGCAGGGCAGCCATTTTACGCTGCATTGTTTCAAAGACTTCTTCAAAGTACGGCGATTCCTCCTGAAATACGAAATAAATAAAATAAATAAAAACCTCTTTTAAATCATGAGCAAAACTGCACCTTGTATTTCTGCAGGGTCGTCTGTACCGAGTTGGCATCCGCAAACTTATCAGCGTCATCCTCTAATTTATTCACGGTCACATCCAACCAAGACGTCACCTCATCGCAAGAACCGGAAATCTGTTCCCAGAGTATCGCCTGCTCCTCCAGGGCCCCCCTTTCCTTCGACAATTTCTGTAACGAAATTTCCATGAAGAGCAAGCATTAAAAAAACTTCCTGCTCACCTGCGACGAATCCAGCCAGCGCTGGTTGCATTTGTCAACTTCTGTTTTCAGTTTCATCGGATCAAACCCTGGCAATCCTTTGGTGTCTTGCGCTAACTGCTTAGCACGGTTGTTCATCTGATCCAACTGACGCTGATGACCGTTCATCTCCAACTCAACCGACTGCAGAACCAATACATACAACAGTACAATGCGCAACTCACCACCTACCTTGATCTTATCAAGCGCTTCTCTGATCTCCGATTGAGAGTCTTTTGGTCGCTGCTCAGCTAAGACGTCCTCCGCATGAGCGATGACCAGATTGAGGCTGTCCTTGGTATCATTCAGCTGCTGCCACTGGTTGACAATCCCCAACGTCTGACTGTCCTTCTCCGCAAGTGACCCTCGTAAGCTCTCATAGCCGCTCTCCACTGAGCTGAGGACGCTCTGAGCCTTGCTGATGTTGCTCGGATCTGACGCCATCAGCTGCCGGCTCATCGAGCGAAGGTTCTCCACTTCTGTGCAGTGTTCGTCAAGCTGCGCTTCGAGGACTTTGATATTTTTGGCGAAACCACAGATTCCGTCCAACGATGAGGTAGAGATGGTCGCTCTGTCTAACTGCTCTCTGATATCCGTCATTGATTTGTACAAATCTTCTCTCTGACTTTCAAAATCCAACCACTGAGATGAGAGTTCATTAAGGTGATCTTGTTTCGCATCTAACAGATTGCTTGCTTTTAACAGTGAGCTCTGCAGGGTTTGAACTTCATCCTCAAAATTCAGAGGTTTCTGTGATGCTCTGTTCTTGATGGTGGTCCTGGAGTGCTCCATCAGTTGGTCAATATCAGGCTTTTTGTCTTCCCAGCTCTGCAGGTGAGCGTGTACTTCGCGAAGTTCCTCATTGATGCCGTCAATCTCATCCTGATGAAGATCTTTGGCAGTCAGCTTCTGCTGCAAACTCTTGATCTTTGACAGTGCTCCTTTGGAGGTGTCTTTGTACTCCGACCAATGCTGACAAAGCTCTTCTCTGCACGACGACAAATCCTCAATGCAATCAAACTCTCGCTGTAGCTCTTCATACTTCTGCTTCAACATCTCTTGTTCTGGTTTGCTAGCGTACGGCATCATTTCCTGCACCTGTTGACCCACCTTCTCCAGGTCAGGTCTGCTATTGTGCACCTGGGTGCCAAGCGCTTTGACCTTGAGCATGACATCCTGCACTTCATCAGCGTACACCACAGCCGTGCCATCAAGTTGTTTATGCGTACGGTCGAGCAGGCTTTCCAGACTTCCCCAGTTATCCCAGAAGATCTGTCGCTCCTCTAAGACCCCCTGCAGCTGATTATGCCTGTCCTGCACTTTGGCCTGCAGTTCATCCCACGCAGCTGCTGTGTTAGCTTGCTCCTCAGCTACATCGCTCGTGCCGGCTGGGTTGAGGAACGGCTGCAACTGGCGAGCGAGCTTTGGTATAGCTTGCACATCCGGACTCTTAGCACTGATCTCGTCCTGCAAGGCTTTGCATGCAGACATCGGAGACTGGAGGTCGTCCACCCGCACAGCATGTAAATTTGGCTTATCAGCTATGAACTGGTCTTCCATTTGCTCAGTTTTTTCCCTCACAGCTTTGCACTGGTCGCTAAACGCCTGCCAGGCGGCGTTTGCCTTGTGCAGGTGTTGATCCTGATCCTCTGACTGACTGATCAGCGTTCCCCATCGGTGCTGCAGCCTCATCACTTCGTCCGCCACGCCCGGTTTTTCCGTCAGATGACTGGCTTCAGAGACGAGATGATCGTAGACATCCTGGAAGTTATCCCGCTCCAAGATGAATCCCTGGTGCTGTTCCAGTTGCTGGCGTGCTTCCCGGGCGTTGCCGCTCTTCCCTTTGTCTTCCTCCACGTAGCGTTCAGCGTGGTCCAACCACGGAAGGAGCTGCTGCTTGGCGCTCTGGTACTGATTCCAGTGAGACACGTCTCCCGAAAGACTGTCGCTCTCTTGCTTCGCCATCTTGCGCAGACCTTCCCATGTGCGCTTGAGTCCAGCAATCTTGGACTTGACAGCCGCAGTTTCCCTCGATCGATGACCTTGAGAAAGACCTGCAGCCTCCTCTTCATAGTGAAGCAGCTTATCCTGGTTGTCAAATATCTCCGCTGCAATTAACTACAAATACACGCAATTAAAATCCAATTTAATATCATCTGAACAACAAAGTACCTTAGCCTGTCTGTACTGCTCATCAGGAGTGGCGTTGCTTTGGGACACCTCGTGCAGCTGCTTCTCCTTCTCAGCCAACCAGTCTCCAAAATCATCAACACCACCGTACAACTCAGTCCACCTCTGGTCAGTTTCAGACAACGCGGCGACCCGGTCATTGACCTTGCAGTTCAGCTTCTCAACTCTCTCCTCCATGACCTCCATATCATCCGCAAAATTTGCTTGTCGTTTTTCGCTGGCCATGTCAGAGAGAGCGAGACTGAGGCTCTTCAGCCTCTGCACCTCCGGCTCCAGTTCCTCCATGACTCTCTGCACATTGCGCTTGGCATCCAGTTCTTTCTGCACCGAATCTTGACCTCCAGGGGTCGATTGTCGATTGCCTTCACTCTCAGCCTTGCGCAGGGCATCATTAACGTGAGCTTTGGTTGCTTCATACTCCTCCCAGCACTCGAGATTTTCCTGGAAATGACTGAAATGTAGACTGATACTCACAAACTTCGAAGCCTTTACCCTCAGTGTCTGGTATTTGATGTTAGCCAGGGTTTCAGTTTCTCGCATCGTGTCTTCAAGGACGTTGACCGCCTGTTGCACAAACTCTGGTGTGCTTTCGTCTTCGAGGAGTCGTCTCCCTGTTTCGAGTTCACCCTCTAAGCGAGGTCTTTCCCTCGCGAGTCGTTCCAGTACCGTCTACAAAACGCCATCAGTACAATGAAGCAATCACGTCTGCACCAGCCGTACCTGTTGCTCTTCCATCATGACCCTGACGGACTCCATGTCATCAAACGGCATGTCCTCCCGGACCTTCTCCTCTGCCTCGTTCAACCACTGCATGTGATGTTCTACCCCATCTTTATAATCATGGCATTTCACCACGATGGTCGAGTGGGTGGTTGTGATTTCAATGGCCGGCATCAGGCGCTTGTAGCGGTCAAGAATTGGATCTAACTGACCCTGCTGCACTGCCGCCTCTTGGTCAGACAAAGTGGATCGTAGTTCGTCCAGGGCATGCACCAGCCACTTGGCGTCATCTCTGTGCTGGTCAATGTTTCTAATGACCTCCTGAGAAAAAACGTTCTGTTTATTGAAATTTATGGCAAAAATGAAATGGCATGGAAGCTATAAATAGACATCTATCTCTATCGTGAAATCCAGAATTTCACCGTTTTTATCTTCTTTTCTTTTTTTTCAGTGTGAAAAAAAAAAATCACTAATACTAATTGTGAAGCAACAGTACTGCAAATTCTAACTCACACACATACCTCAATGTGTTTAAGCTGAGATAAAACCAAATAAGAAATAAAATAATTGAGTAAAGCACAAAATTGGATTTAACATCATAGAGAAAGCAAGCAGGGTGATTCAAATAAATTTCTTACTTTCCGTCGAATAGGATTGAACTGAGATATTGTTAATAAGAGAAAAAGTATGTAATTAAGGAATGTAATTAAGGAAAGTAATTAAGGAATTAAGCTGGTGATTTCCTGAGTTAGAAAAGATGAAAATCAGGTCATGAAGTTACCTGGAATTTATCCAGGGTCTCTTTGTACTCATTGGTGGAGAGCGTCTGCTCCTCAAGTCGTTGAATTGTCTCCTCGACGGTCCCCATCCAACTGATGAAAGCGTCTCTCCTGGAAGGGGTCAAAAGGTCAGAGGGAAAGGGGTCAAGAGGTCAGAGCAAGCAAGTACGAAAAACCCACCACCGGGATGTAACTCCATACTAATTTTAAAGATAAATCCCAAGGGTTCTACACTCTTTATGAGCATTTCAATAATTGGACAACAGCTTTAGAAGAACGTACTTTGTGTTGTATTCTTGCCAGCGCTGTGGCACTTCCTCCAGTTGCACCCTCAGCGCCTCAATCTCCAGGCGGAGGTTCTCCCAGCGCCTGACGTGGTCCTCGTATGCTTCTTGCAGTCCAAGGTGCTCCGGCTGCCGTTGCTGCAAGTCATGCACGCACGTCGCCATCTCTTCAAGGCATTGCAGACATGTGCGCGACAGGCCACTCTCTTGGAAGATGACCTGATTATGTGGGAAACCAGTTAGCTGATTCAATACGGAGTATGATGGGGGAAAAGAAGTGGTTAATATGTACATTAATATATGCACCATTGGGAGGACTCTATGTGCAGTGCTGTATCAAATATTGTATCAATTTACAGATTTGCATTCAACAAATGAAATACTTTTGAAGGAAGGTTACACCACTTTATTAATTAATGATAATGGAAAATATGTTGATTAAGACATATAAGATATATATATAATGCAAAATGTGTATAAAAATTGCAATTGTTTTGCAATTTCAATTCCTCTTGCATTTTTTTTTTCACCGAGGTTTGATCATTTTATACACCACACCAAATATGAAATTCTTAACAAAAATACACAGTGCACCAAATATGAAATGTGACCTACATATAATCGCTTCATTACTCTCTGAGATGCATGAGAGAAAGAAAGATTAACGTAAAAGTGTTGCTCACACATTTCAACACATGCTGAAAAAAAAAGAGGCATTTCCCTCGGAGAAGGAAAAAAAAAAATTTTAATTGAAAGAAGAGGAACCGTCTCAAGAGTTCAACTCACGCTACCAACAACACCGTGCAACAAGTTCACAACGTATGATAAACAACTGAAAGCTGTGTATCTCTTGGGGGTTTTTTTGCCAAAAAAATGAGTGAGATTATATTCAGATTTTTGACAATCAATCATATTGACAAAAAAAGTAGTTTGTGATCCAGTGCAGTGCAATACTCACTGGCTGGAAGGCTTTGCATGTCTATAATATTAATTACCAATTAATTAACCAAGCACAAATCTAGTCGTACCTCTGATAGAAAAAAAGGTTCGACTGCATTAATTATATACGCTACGCTAAGCACAATCATAGCTACGGTGATAGCACCTTCTACGGTAATCACAGTTCACCTTATGTTTCCTGAGGATTTCTTTTATGTTTCCTTTCTGCTCCAGCGCCTGTTTTTGCTGAGCAAGTGTTTTCTCAGCAGTTTCAATATTCTGCAAGAATTCTTCTTCTGGAAGTTGGAACTGCAGTTTGATGAGACGAATAGGCGCAAATTCAAGTATTTCCTAAAAAAGCACAAAGAGATAAATGAGTATTTAACTTTCTTTTGAGGCGCCAAGGACCTTTTGTTTATCGTGCAGCACCCCCATGGAGGTCTCCAATTCTTCGCAGTCTTCCTCCGCTAACACCGCCAGAAGCTCCTGTCCGGCACGTGTGAAGTCTGAGTCCATTTGCGAATCAACCGTGTCAAAGAACGCGCGATGGCTGGCAATGAGGTCGTTGATGTTGTCGCCACCTTGGGCCAAGACGACCTCTGCTTCCTGTACCCATTCCTCCAAAGGTTGCGCTTTCGACTGAAGGTTCCTCCACAGGCGAAGACCTTTCTCCAACCGGTTCTCCCAATCTTTTGATGACGTCACACAGGACTGGAAGCGTTTGTTGATTTCGACCATGACTTCTTCAAGAGAGGAGATCTGAAGGTGTTTGGTGCCATTTTTGGACACTTTCTGGTAAACTTTGTTCTTGCTTTCTAACATTGATTTGTAGTACGTGGTCTCCTTAAAATGATCCTAGGTAAAAAAAGAAATACTGTAAGAGTACTCATAGTGGCGAGGGATTTAATTTGGCGAATTGAAAAAAATCGCCAAATCTAATATGCATGTGTACAGTAACCAGAAATAAAGCTCTCAAGTTTCATTGAAGCCAGGCCCCACCTTATGAGCAACTAATCTGTCTTCAACTACGTTGATGTTTCCGTCGATTCGATGTGAATCGAGGAGACGTTCTCCGCTATCCAACCACTGACTCAGATCTGAGATGCCGTTCTCCAGTGACTCCACTTGTGCCATCAACGACTTGAGCGGTTTCAGTTTCTCTGGCACATCCCTCTGCAGACTAACCAAGCGCTGCTTACACGCTTTCAACAGTTCCAACATCTCTCGAATCGTCGCCTGATCACTGTCCTTGACCAACGACTGTGCAGTTCTGGACACGACCTTGAACTGGGCTTCCAGCTGCTCCTCCTCAGCTAAAATACTCTGAAATACGACACCACTGAAACTCTGCGTCCATCCAACTCAACACTCACATCCAGTTGAGTGAGGTGCTTCCTGATTTCTCCGTGGGTACTCTGAGGTTTCTTCTTGAGCAGTTCCTCCGCATTTCGCAGCCAATTCTGCATGGTTTCCAGGCCAACGGAGTACTCCTGCCGCGATTTCTCTGTCGTTTGCTTGGAGAGATAGACGGTGACTTGTCCCTGGACGTCATGCCACCTGCGGTCAATGAACAGCACCTGCTCCTTGACCTCTTGCGCGATGGGTTCATCAACCGCTTCCACGAGAAAATTACTCGCTTCTTTGAGCACCTGTAACTTTTCCTCCCATTTGTCAAGATTCTCGAAGAAATCCTACGAAATGAGAAAAAAACATAATGAAATGATGAAAAAAAAAAAAAATAATAATGACTGAGTCAATTGCATTAACGCGCCATGCCCAAACGATACATAAAACATTTGACATAAAATCCATGCGCAAGAACCCAGTTGGTTCTATGACTACTGCAGCTATGACACAGAAAATGATGCAGCGCATTGAACGAGAACCGATAGACAAAACCACCAAGACTACAAGGGTCATTGATTTCTTTTAGTCTGAGAAATTCAACTCAAAAATGCAATTTATACAAGGGAACATACAGAGGAAATTGGGGGTCTTTTCACATTTATAAAAAAATACTCACAGTGAAATGATAAAATAAATAATCGTTGATTTTACGCTGTAAGAGGTTAAAATGTATGCGCTATACAAACAAATTCGTGCATATTTGGTAAGGTAAATAAAAATAAAAATGGAACACAAATACATATTGTTATGTTCACTAATATCGTATAATATCAAGCACTGTTACAAAACGCAGGCACGTCCATTGTTGTACCTTGAGAAACATTGTCCATCTTTCAAACAAATCAGAGTTACTCAGATCCTGTAACACACAACACCAACATACTCCATGGGAGAATAACAGGAATTTTTCAATTTAAAAAAATCCGCTACCCGAATATAAGAGGGAAAAAATTCAAAGCAATGATCCCAACTGACCGCTCGTTCTTCCGGAGGTTTCTTGAGCATTTGTTCCGCATCCCCCAACCACACATGGAAGAGATCGACGCATGCGTGGTACCGCTTCCAGTACTCAACGACCTCTTCAAGCATCGTCTGTACGCTGCTGATCTCCACTTTCAAGTGCCTCCATTTCTCTGTGATGTCGTCAAGACTTTTATTAACGCGATCAGCTTCCACTGTATCTGTTTATTAGACCGGTAATGATGATAATCGTTAATCAAAACGGCAACTCACTCTGTGGGTCTTGGCGCTTGTGCACGTCTGCGCGTCGCTTGCAATCCTGGTAAGTTTTGTCGTATTCTTTGAATAATTCTTGCTCGTGGACAAAATTCTGCGGAGAATTGAGAAACGTTTGAAGTTTACGGCGAGCTTTGGTGATGAGTGATGGCTTTGAGAAATCTTCCAGTTCCTGGAATTCCTTGATCAGTTTCTCGTGCGAATTTTGCGGAATAATACTGAAGCCAGGAAAAGCTAATGGTGAAACCTGCATGTTATCACAGGAATCAAGAAATGAAGCCGTCATAGAAATGCTCAAGAGGTATATACGAGAGATAAGAGTCAAGATGCGTAATTAACAACCACTTGGAGTACAGCGAGGAGCAAAATATTCAAGGATAAGGAATATATAACTAATTAAAACGAGAAATTAATAGATCGATAAGGTTGACAAATGAGCAATGTTTGTTGCTCAGAAACTATAGGTCTATTCTTCCAAGTGGCACTTCAATTGAGGCATTTACAACACAGAAGTTTTAAAAAAATATCGATCACACTATATTCTGATCGGAATTCACTGTTACGTAATCTCGCCACTGACCATGTAGTCCTTGCAAAGGGCCTCCACCTCATCTTGTCGTCCACATTTGACCGTCCACGCTTTAAGTTTGGCTTCGGCTACGACCAGAAACGCTAAGAGCCGATACTGCATCTCCTCGTATTCCAGTCGTCTGACCATAGTATCTGATTTCTTGGTTAGCGTCTGGAACCTGAGATTCATGTCTGAGATCTGAGAGCGAGGAAGGACAACGCCTTCGTAAGTGCTGTTGCCTTTGATGCTGTGGAACTCCTTCTTGATTTGCTCAAGATCTTGGAAGAAACCCTAAAAATGATGACAAATAAGTAAATTGAAATTTCATCGTCAAATTCCAACCTTGAGTTCATCAAGTTTCATTTTGATATTAGTCGCTGTGTCTTCGTGTTTGTCCACGTACTGAATTTCGGATTCAACCATCTCCTCTGCCCGGTACAGCCAATCTCCAATGTAGCCGAGCTGACCAGGCAGATTGCTGTCCAGTTTCCACTGCCAGATCCTCGTCTGCTGAGTGACCGATGTCCAGCGTTGCCTGACCACCGTCCACTTCTCTTGAGTCAAGGTCAGGAATGAATCATCATTCCCATGTTTTTCTAAACGTTCGTACATTTTTGTTTTTGTTTTCAGTTCTTCAGTGAATGTCATGTATTGCTGGGGAAAGGAGAGAATAAAAATCAATTTTGAAACAGTGATAATAATTTCTTTTTTCATTTTTCAAACCTTGTATTCTTGTTGCCTGTCATTGACAGGAAGATCAACGATGCTCAGTGTTTCCTCGGCCTGCGTCAACCATTCCAAGAGGTCGTTGTAGTGTCGTTGCTCCAGCTTAGCGGCCTGTTGAGCCTGCAAAACCGTGCGTGCCATCTGGAATAAAGCCAAAACCCAAATTACAAATTCTTCTTCAGTAAAAAAAGCAAATTATAAATAATAATAAACTAAACTGAGTAATAAATCAATAAAAACTGTAAATGAAAAAAATGGAAAATAAAAAATCATGCAAAAAGAATCAAGAGAATGAAACAAAATATACAAAGATCAAAACTGATTCAATAAAATCAAACAAAATAACAAACAGAAACGAAAAACTTGATTAGATCATTAGAGAGAGAGAACTGAAACAAGCAGAAAAAAATCTAAAGCGTTTTTCACGATTCATTCAAATTAAGAAATATTTTATGATACTAACGGAAAGAAGCTAAAAAGCACGAGCAGCAAGCAAGAAACGGTGAAAGCCAGCAAACGCAGCGAGTTAAGTCACAACAGAGATGGTTAAAGCAGAATATGTGATTACATATTAAAACTCTCGCTTACCAAATAATGTTCGAGTGAAGATGAAGACATGCGTTTTATAAGAAGCGAACCAGTCACCATGCGCAACACAAAGGAGTAAAAAAAGCATTAAAATCCGGGTGAAAAATGAAGATATGCATACAAAGGAAGCATTCGGGGAAAACATTGAATTGTTGAGAAACAAATTTGCTCATTTTTGCGAATGAGAAATCCTGGAAACATTCAACATGCATGGAAGGAGGTTGAGGAGGAGGTGGATGAGGAGGAGGATGAGGAGGCAGCCGCAACCAGATGATTCAATCACCTTCTTCGGATCAAACTCTGGGTTCGTATATCTATAATGATCAGAAGGGGACGGCAGATCTCTGTACTCTTCGTTGGGGACTTCTGTATCCATCGGTTGAGGACCAACATCGGGAGGAACCGGGATATCAACGACGCGGATCCTTGGAGTAATCATCTTCGTTGAGCGACTGAGGTGAGAAGAACCACGCCCATCAGACACGTCAGAGAAGAACGAGAGCTTTGCGTGGAAGGAACTCTTGGAGCTGGCGTCTTCCATCTCGTCTTCCGGGGGAGGGGAGGGGGTTCTGTGGTCTCCGTAGCTGGGTAATCCCTTGTAGCTGTCACTCGGGGAGGGGGTGTTGATTGAAAACTGAGGACGCACGTTCAGGTAGTTGCTCGAATGAACGGATTCATTCGATGAGAAGCGTTTGAGTTCGTCGCTCATTGGACTCAGGCTCAGCTGGTAATCAGAAGTTACAGACCGGTGGCTGCTAGCTTCATACGTGTAGAACGGAATGGAAGTTGATGATTCCGGAGTTCGAGATTCGTGATCCGGAGACTGGTTTTTCGGAATGTTCAAGGAAGTAGGGCGGAAGGGCTTCGAGTATACAGCTCCCATCTCATTGGCGTGTGAGGACTCCTTGAGATGCTCATAGCTGCCGCCCTGAATGGAGGGTGCAGTCTCCTGTTCAGAGAGGAAATCTTCTGATGTGCGAACACGCCGAATGCTCTGTGATTTGGCGTCTGCCATAGCGGAGCTGCTCGATCTGTAGACATCTGTGGAGTGACTCTTAGGTGGTGTATGCTCCGCTAAGTAGTCCTCGGAGCCTCTGAATGATCCGGATGGATCTAGGAGAGAATCGGAGGCAGAGGGTTGCTTTCCGCTGCTGACGGTAATCTTCTTCCCGATCGGGGTCATTCTCGGACTGTGATACGCGATGACGGAAACGTCCTCATGCTGAAAGGGGCTGTTTGATCGGGTGCTCCATGATCGAACCTATTCGTACAATCAAGTGCGTAAAGTTCACAAAACAGAAATATAAGAATCATAACAAAAATCCCCACAACTTGTATGAAAGCACTATTAACAATAAAAAAACCGACCTTAGAATCGCCGGAATCAGTCACGTCCGCATCGGGGTCAGGGTACTTCTCCAAAAATTGCGCCACGTAAGTCATGATGGATTTCTCGTCTGGTTTATCAACATCCACATCTTTGAGGACAAAAAAAGATGAGTATTTACACAAAAGAAGACGAGTAATAGAGGAGGCACCTTCGGAATCAAGCAGACGGGGAATGCCCAGATGTTTCTCAGCGCAGTCGAAGGCGTTTTCTAAATTCACTCGGTTTGGGTTTTGCGCGAGGGAATTCATGTCAATGAGGTCAGGACGTACGTTGTGCACCATTGCGTTGAACGCCAAACCGCTGCGCCAACTGCGGCCAAAGTCTTTCACCTCAATTCCAAAACGTCTGCAAGGTCAAGCATAATTAATTCAGAATGAAAATAAAGGGAACCAGGATAAAGAGTATTCATTTCATCAAATATGATCAAATAATCCATTGCCATCATCAATAGACAGTAGTTGCCCGGAGTTACCCATTCCAACGAATTTTGTGTAAATTACAAATGCTGAACCAAATGATAACGTAAAAATTATTAGGATTCTCAGATTTGGAATAAATTCTAAATTGAACTGGGTGTTGCAATGTGTCATCATTTATTCATCTCACAGAACTGTAGTTCAGGGGTCTTAGCAATAGAACTTCAACGAGTCCTCTTGAAACATAACTAGCTGCAGCTGTCAATCAAACCTACAAATACCATAGCGGATTAAAATGAGATTGAACTTGTCGCGTTTGAAAGAAAAGCAATCACATGGAGACTACTGTGTTCCACTGTGAAACACAACCCAGGACCTATTAGGCACCAACTGTAACTATTTGTCCTTTAACACAAAAATCAATATCCTTTCATCCTAGAAAGATCAATAGAGTGAAGTAAAATATTTGTGGTGTTTCAGTTGCGATATTCAAAAGTGAACAGAATCAATATCAACGAAACAAGTCAATGCAAAGTGAACATTCTGTCGATAAACATTCCGTGTATTCGCATGAAAAAACTCAAGGAGACATTTTTGAATCAGGTGTGGAAAGAAAGTAGCAGGGGAAAAATGTGGATGCCAAAATGGAAATTCAGACATGAGGAAAACAAATACAGACTAAGGAGAAATAATATTATGGTTTAAGTCAATTTAAACCAATACATCCTCACAATAGTTGATATGATTCTCTTAAATTAAAAAAGATCAACAGATTATTCCACTTCAGATTTACGCCTATACTATTCCTGGACATACGTACGCTTTGAGTTGGTCGAGCAAGTCCTGTGACCGTGGCCCTGGTTGGGGCACAAAGGCCGAAGGAGCAGCATTGGGGTTGTACATGACGGCCTTCATGGGAATACTGTGGGAGAGATCTCCAGCGTAGGTCGGTCTGATGACGGTGAAAGCCGACTGTGGGAATTTTTCGTTCAGTTCTGGATTTTCCCCTGGCGTCGATGGCAGCTGCCTACGCGGGCGGATCGTGCTGTCTTCCAAGAGAGAGGTCTTCAGGGAGTAGTTCTGCGAGAAGCTTTTCTCAACGGTGACCTCACCGTCTTCGCTTCTGGTCAGGATCTCCTCAGAGTGCTCCTCTATGTGTTCCTCCGAAGTCGCCTGTTCTTCAAAATCGCAGGCTGAACCAGGACGCGAGCGACTTCTGACGTGAATGTCAGGAGCATTGGGGTCGATAGTTCGCTTCAATTCGCGTACTTCGTGTATCATGTACTTCAGCATGGTTTTCTTCGCTTTTGTCTTGGACGTTCGTACATGAGTTGACGATGAGCAATCGGACATCATCGATGCGGGAGGGGTGCGGGTGGCCAGTCGCTCCTGCCGGAGGAGTCGTTCCCTCTCATTCCCTCGTACGCGACTGAGACTGGCTTGCGACCCAAAGGAAGAACTCCGCGTGGACTCCAGGTCACTGGTGCTGCGCCACAGGGAACTAGTGGCTCCCCCAGGGTGGAGACGCTCCTCATTTTCCCATTCGGTTATAGCAGCCTGAGAAGGAGTTGCAGACCTTGGTCGTTGCTTCTTACTCTTGGGCGGGAGGAGATGCTTCGGATTGGGAGATGTGGATTTTGCTTTATTGCGCTTGCTGTGCTTTTGTGGCTCAGGACTCGCTGACCGAGACGACATGATTTTCAGACTTCCGACACAATTGTACAATATAAAGTACTTGGTCCAGTAAAATCTTAATAATTATACAAGTTAAAGCACCAGATTGATTAATTACAGTTCTTTAATATAGTACATGAACCCAGAAACAATAATGCAGCCAGAAATATCTCCACCGGTGAGGCCATTCACGCGCTCACTTCAATCAGAAAACATCAAAGTGTGCCATTCCATAACACACAGTGATAATGACTGAACTATTTCCATCACTCATTTCGCAGTATGACAGATAATCCAATCGCATTTCACCATCCATCGGTTGTGCTTTATCTAATCTCCATGGCAACACGCGCCAAACGGCAATAGAGGAGACACGTGAAAAGTGCGACAAACTTTGTCAACTGCTGCAAAGTCCAAAGACAAGAATGTTCTTTCTGAGAGCGGCAAAAGCACACAAACTGCAAGTCGAATAAAGCCGTGTGTTTAAATCGAAGCTATTGTATAAGTTCCTATCGAAAGATCGAACGGGCAGATCCGCAGCTTATGGCGCCAATCGCTATGATTATGCATGAGGAGCCGTATTTATCGACAGTGGACCCCGCGTGTTGTGAAACCGAGTCAAATAAGGAACCCGACGACATGATTATACCGATGGATCGAACTTCGGTGGTTCTCAATGAGACACTGAGAATATGGAATTGTGAGCGAAAAATGCTTCCCAGCAAAAAAAAACAAACACGGGCGATGACTAAAGAGGTGTTGTTTGTAGCGAAAGGTTTCTTGTTTACGGTAACAAAACTAGTATGTTTTAGAATGTCTCCAACGGCGCAGACTCAATCGCCTCGCGTGAGAGCACTTCAAGAGCGAACTCAAAATGTACTTGAACCGATTGTTGATTGTAGTACTAGTACACGCAACAGGCAGCAACGATGTCTGAATGCCATAATTCAATGCGATGCAGCATTCTAAATATTCATCTGCAATGTAGTAATAACAATAGCATGTATTCAGGTTTGTTTTGTTATTTTTAGGATTTGCAGAAATCAACGTTTATAAGAACATTTGCGCATGTTGGCGCAGCGGGATCGGATCAGCGTTAATTCGCGCGCATTTCACCAAATGAATGAATCACCGACTCGCAAATAATCAGGAACAGTTTAACAATAATCGATAACAACGTGTTCGGACACGTGGTCAATTTGTGATCCATCAACTCCGAAAACTGACCACAGGAATCGCGAGGAATTTACACTATGATGTCATATAAATGAGTAAAATAATAAAAGTGACCACGAGGAATTTACACTATGATGTCATATAAATGAGTAAAATAATAAAAGTGACCACTTGGCTCATGTCCGAGCAGGTAAACACCTTTGTTTATTAATCACGGGTGATACTACTATTCAGTAAGATCTGCTGGCATTCACAACAGCACTAGATCTCACAACGTTCACTACTAGTACAACGGACTCGAAATAACCGAAAGAAACCGAAGCTGACAATTACGCGATATGCGGTGACACGGGGTTTCAGCACGTAGATAAGCAGAACAATGCAACGTGGTTTAGCTCTGCCGTGTGCGTTGCATCAAACGCAGCTGATCGAGGGGTGGCGGCGTTGGGTGCTGAAAGCGACGCAAACGTCGCTCATTTGTTCAGCGGCTCAGCAACCATTCGCCCCCCATGCAAGGGATTACACGTCACGGGTTACGTAATTACATACAAAGGGAGTGTTCCTTATTAAACAGATAAGTAAGAGGAGAGCTAACAAGTAACACGGGGGAAATGTGGATGTGAGGGGGTTGATGGGGATAATTAATAATAAACAAAGATCTCTTGCTTTGGAACAACAGACTCAGTTGCGTCATCATCGTACGGAATAGCGATCAACTAAATTTAACGCATGCAGCGAAGTTGACCAGAGAGAATTTTGATATTAAGCGCTGGGCAGCGTTACGGATGAGTGAGTAGGGAGCAAAGGAACAAAGGAACAATATCACGTTGTACGTGCCTGGTTTGAGCAGGCCGTGAGAACGGAAAATCATAACGCATTTCTGGGTCATAACGTTCTTTCACCCGCTCCCCGTGTCCAACCCATGAAGCACAACATACACGTGTGTACGGAGTACACACGCATACAATGACATTTATTTATTCATTGTATTTATTGTATTACTGCAGCATCAATGTGTGAACAATTGGAGTGACTTCATTGGACTCAAGAAAGTTGAAAGCGAAGGAAAATCCAACTCATGGAATGTATGAGCATCCAGCAACAGGTTTGCGACGAAACAATGGTCGAACCCTTCGTTTGCATGTTGCATATAATACCATACAAACCATTCATGAATAAAATCGTATCCTATATCTTATCCAATCCTATCCTACCCTATATCCTATTCTATCCTTATCTTTATCCCTATCAAGGCGAAATTGCAGTACTGCATATTTATAGCCATTATAAACAAAATTATGACCTGCAAATTCAGTGCGCATGAATAACTAATCGGGCAAGATAGACATCAAAAAATATTTGATGAAAACAAAGTTGAAATTGATGCCTTAAAAAACCTTATCTGAATGACTAAAATACTCTCCAACCATCTCATTAATCAGCCAACCTCGGTTTTTCTGGAAACAACTAGATATTACATAAGACATTTACTAAAATCAAGGCCGATTGCAGTGACAGATGACATGAGAATTACTTCTGACTGAGACGACGTAAACAGCAAGAAGAAAAGCCAGCTCACTTGGTGACTGCTTTCTGCGCCCAACCGAGCATCATCTTCTTGGCTCCTCCTTTGAATTTATCCAAAGCGGAGCGTGATTTCTTAGCGGGCGTCGCTCCATCATGGCTGCCCAATGAACTTGTGCTGCTCATAGGAGTGTGCTGGG
This sequence comes from Capitella teleta, assembly GCA_000328365.1. Taxonomy (NCBI): domain Eukaryota; kingdom Metazoa; phylum Annelida; class Polychaeta; family Capitellidae; genus Capitella; species Capitella teleta. The sequence continues at coordinate 67,955 of KB311733.1, read as the reverse complement.
ATTGCTGGGCTAATGATTTAGTGAATTCTTCAATCTGGAATAATTAATTATTAATAACAATTATTAAACATACGTATATTTGAATTCTTGAAAGAAAACAAATCTATCCTCAGAAGTGGTGTCTTGTTAGTAGAAAAAATTTAGGAATTTAAATGTGATTGTTTTAAAATTTTAATTGACGTTTTATGCAACTCACTTGGAAGTAGAGAATGATTGTCCAAACCAGGCCAAGCACAATGGCTGGTTTGCCGTCAACGACATCTGTTGAATTGATGTTAACTAACTTGATCTGCAATGAAACGGTTTCAAAGGAAGGCATTAATACTCACGAAAAGGCTACGGGTATGAAAATGACATTTGGCAGAAATACAAGTAGAAAACTGACCCTTTTGCTCTCGAGGAATGAGAGAGCGGTGGAAATGTTGCTTATGAAGTGCAGCCTCTTTAGCCGGGGACCTTTTTCCATGGCCTGCAATCGGATTGGATGAAAGTTAAGATACATGTATAAGATGAAGTACGGTAGGTAAGAAAAGAGAAGAAAAAAGAAAAAAAAAAACACGTTAAAATAATTATTATCATTATACCAGTAGTATTGATATCGAATAGACTAGATAATAAGATAAGGAAGACGAGATCGAACCAGTTTTTCCCCAGAAAGAACCTCCAGGAGCATAAGCAACTTTGTTCCATCTTTGATGTCTTCGAATAATTCCTCTATTCGACACGGAGGGTCTCGCTGAAAATAGAACATAAAATTCTAATTTATTCTGATTTGGAAGTTGGACTAATTAATGACAGTGACACCTCATCATTTCTACACTCTATTGTGTTAATAGAAATAAACGTTTATTTCTGCCTTCAAATAAATGAGTGCTTACTCGTAGCAAATATGAGTTGATCCAGTTTGTAAACGTCTTTTTCTGCACTCTTTCTTGCTCATCTGTGAATAAATTAAATAATTAAATCAAACGTGAAAATAAATCGATACAAATTTTAATTCTGAATTATAACAAATCGTGAGAAAAAAAAAACACATTAATAAAATCAATGATTAATGGGGTTAAAAAAAAAAACTTCTTTGTTGATGTGATCAACAGAAAGAGAACTTTGAAGTATTCATCAGATGACATACTTGCATAGACAAGTTTGGACAGAACTCGGTACAAAGGAACCTTATTGCACCAAAACCAGAAAGGGAAACAGAAAGAGTGAGTAGGAACTATAATCATACAACTCAGAAGAATATATGATATATATGAATATTCATTGTGTAGTTTGAAGGACGAATACTACATGTGATTTCATTTACATTCCTATCATAATATTGCATTAAAGTTGACGCATGGGGAATGCAGAATATATAAAACAACCACTCCTGTGAACTTTAACATTATAATAACAACAATAGAATACAATCATAAACCGTTGAAACCATGATTTGATGAAGACTTAATCCTTGAACGAATTAAGAGACCTTCTTAAAACAACAGCTTGCACAAACTCTGAAGACGAACCTCTGAGAACACGTGCCTCGATCTCCTTCGACAGCCCAGACCTCTGGCTGAGATTCCTATGATATTCCATAAATTCCCCACGAGTAGAATCAAACACATCATTTTTCGCATCCTCGTACATCTCAATGGAACGCAACGACTGAGACATTCTGCGACCGAGTTCTGATCTCTTCCGGATAAAATCCGGAGATGACGAAGTTGAATCCGACTCCGCGTGGATCCTGCGTTGTCCTGGTGTGCCACCCATATCTTTCGTGAAGAAATAGCTGTACGCGTATCGCCTTCCTGGGATTCTCCCTGGGGTCGACGTCGTAGGAGTTGGCGCTGACGACGAGGGTGACTCAGCTCCGACAAAGGAAATCCGGGAAACGAAAGTCCTGGATTCGCCACCATCCTGATCAGAATTATTCATGTTCACATATCGGTTTCTTGATCTAAACTGATGCGGAATTAGTTGTTGCCTTATCATTAAGTCTGAAGGAGTTGTCTTCAATGCGGTGCTCAATCAGAAACATTGAGATTGCCATCAAAAACTCTGAGGATTTTTCGACGCTCAGCAAAAAATTGTGAATGCCACCTTCAAAGTGAATGCATGCTTCAAAGCAGGCATTTTGCCACCTCACACAGGGTGGTCCAATTTTATCAAATCAATATAATGGTAATAATTACTTTGTGGCATAAATGGATGAATGAATATGTTTACGAGTGTTATAAGCACGCTTGTGATGAAAGCCACAATGTCTACATATATCTCTTAAATGACCTTGAATAAGCTCAATTATAGTCCAATCAGGTAAACTCATAAAATAATAAATCAACTTTGAAGACAGCTTTTCTCTACTTGAAGATGGCATGGAGTGTGGAGACCGCTGGTTATACCCCAAGGCCTGCCCCTCTGTATATTCCCTCATATACTGGAGATGTACATAAAAGTAGAACCGCAGAGACATGAGAACTTGAAGAGTTGCAAATGATTATTCATAGCAAAATGAACAAACACAATTTATAAATGTTAAAATAGCATGATACCAAGTAGAAGTGACTCGGTCTAAAACAAACAAATCAATCATATTTGCCTGAGATTCAATCTCTGAACTTTGACGAAATCAATGTTACTCTAGATACATTGTATGTGACTCACACATAGGACGAAGATCCAACATCGAAGAACTCACACGAGCAGAAAAGCAACCGAAGCAGAGATATTTCGAACGAAACATGGAGACATCGTTGACAACACGAGAAACAAAAGCAGAACACAGGACATGCACTTATAGCTCAGCCAGCAATGCAGCTAGCCGCAAACACACAAGTGTTCTGAATAATTATGCAATACTGAGTACAAGACCACAGTGTACTTAGTGTACCAATAGCAAAGCATCCGATTTGTATGAGGGGTCTAAGACCCCTTTAATAGGAGTGACCGGGGCCTAAGGCCAACACTTGCAATGCATATAGGATTGACCAAGAATTAAACATCTCAGGGTAACTAAATGTTTATATGGCCGCTTAGTGGTAAACAATAGCACATGTTTGCAGGGGTCGTGTACACATGGCTGTACAGTGCACACACGGGGAGTGGTAAGGGAAATCGACCTATCTGCGGATCGATAGCAGATCACAGAATGTAATTCGCGTTACCGATAATTCCTGATCAATTAGCAACGCGAGGACGGTGTTTCAGGTGCTAATTGCAATCAGTGCAATGGTACGCATTGGATACGCCTCCCCTTATAGCGAATACTGTGCAGTGAATTGCAACCATTATAAACGGCGACAAAACACCTCACTTTATAATTACATAAGTACAAACTAGTGTTATAAAATGATGGATTGGTAAAGGCAGTTGGAACTTGACAACAGCTTGGATATAAATCTCCAAGAAGAACCGTCGAAAGCCAACTTGACCAGCACCGGACCTCGACTGACCCACCGTGCATGGCTCTGATCTTGCTCTCACAGAAGTTCTTGGCGATGGCAGGACGGAGGTCTCGATCCTCCTCCTGGATAGGGTCCATGGTCGAAATGCGCCCATCAGCAGCAGCAGCAGCCGACTAGGCTAATTGATCCACGAATCAATTGGAAATGCGTGAAGCGAGCGCGGATTCAGGACGCATCACTTGTTCCGCGGCTGTGCGCCGAATTCTGATCAGTCTACGGACGCTTTTTGTTTTTTGGTTGTTGTTTTAATTAAAGCCACGTGGTCGCACTCCCCCCGGGGAGGGGGAGGGGGGGTGTGAGTCATAGACGTAATTAGCCGGTGATAACTTTTCCACTTTTATATTCGTTATTGTCCAGATATATGAAGATTTGGGGGTTTAAAGAAAAAGTGAGTTTGTGATGTGAGCCAAGCGAGTGGGATAGCCAAGCCTCGATATGACGGAGCCTTAATTCTCCGGGGAATGCCATCTCCCGATATTTCCTGCTGACCTATTCAACAGCTGAGAGACAAATGTGTAAGACTTCTAAGATTGAACGATGTGTGAGGTCAGGAGGTCAGGTGTGATCACAAAAGGACATCAGGAGCCTTCCATCCTGCCTTCGGAAAGACAATGTCACGTGACAAAGTTCCCTATTTATATACATGTAGTTACATACGGACCTCCTAAAATATGTTTTAAAATGATCCTTCTTTTGGAGTTTTACGATCAATGAACACGAAAACTATTATAAAAACAAAACAGACGCAAACAGACTGGAATCAAATAACTTTCGTTTTCGATATAATACATTATATACAACTATAGCAGCCATTTTGGACCTGATAGGCTGATAACAAGCTCTATCCTAAACATATACAAACATGTATACCACCGATAATGGATGTCAAACTCGCAGAACTTGATCGATATGCGGGGCAGTTTACCTTTGAGCGAGCGATACAGATCCAGGTAAGCAGCGTCACCCCCTGCCCCCGGGCGCGCTTCCGTCTGCTCCCCAGGGACGAAACTGTGCCTGCGATCAGCCATCGCCTCTCCCCTCCTCCTCCTTCTTCTGCTCGTCACTCGCAGATTAAAGAGGAATGTTCATTCAAAGAGATTTAGTGGAATGACCTGCCGAAAGCCAAACACGATCGGCAAACAGAAAAGGCAAACACGCGTTACGCACAAATCGCACGCACGGGTGACGCACACATGTGCATGCACTGGTATAGTACTCAGTTGCATAAGATTATGCACACGTCATCGAGTTCTGTGCGGTTATTACTCATTACTAGTAATTAGAGTGATTAATTGTTCGTTCATTCGGGTTCATTAAGAGCTCATTAGTTAGCAAGGAATTGTTGGTTTTCACTTTCGAGTTTTCGCGGACAAACTTCTGCTGACTTTGACTCATGGTTCATTTGATGAGGACTGAAACTCCGGATTGGCGATTTTGAAAGAATTGACCTCAAAATGACACTCTCTGGTCATTAAAGTTCATATTGACCAAGAACAAACACATGAATACAGTACTCGTGCAATCAATAAAAGACAGCGATCAATAATATTTTTTTATTATCGGAATGCGGTAGCTGCAATCCTTTTGCTTCCTCAGCAAAGTTAGAAAATTGCTTTTAAATTTTAGCAGCACCTCAATATAAAAGGTAGTCAAGCTGTCCTGTGGAGCCAAGGCCTCCCCGGGTGTGATTTCTAGCGAAACTCCCAATTCTTCCATGGAAACCTCCTCAATACAAGATCCGAAGATCATAAATAATTATAAGAGAAAACCGGATTAATACGGCTTATCACATGGAGTTATGAGCACACAAAATGAGCGCAAGTTTGCTCATCATCTTAAGTGAATAATAAGCGAAGAATTCTGTGCACATCAAACCAACATTTAACCGATCCCACGAGAGGAATTTTGCGCTTATTAATAGCACGTATAGCCAAGTATAGTATATACCAAGTACCAGTATAGTATAATTAAGCATAATGCATGAGCCAAGGAAAGAAAAGGTTAGAAATCGTGAGAAAATAATTAAAAAGAGATCCACTATCATGAAATATGGCAAGGGAACTATAATAAAATTACAGTAAACCATGATCAATGAGGGTTGTTTGTTAGTTTGCATAATTACTGAGCAGTAGGTCAAAGGTCAAGCTATGAGATACCGAGTATCAGGATACTGCATGAGTATCCCTGAGTAGAGAAAACCCTGACCGTAACCTCAAATGCATGTTTGGTGGGATCACTTTACAAATGCTATACTGAGATGCGGTCTTTTTGTTGTGATTGTCAGTTCATTTGAGGCTATTGTACACACGTCCAGTACAGCCAATCAAACGGATGAAAAATCGTCCTTTGGATCACTCAATCAGTGAAATCAGTCTCAGATAGAATAGCCATACAATATCAGTGGGATTGACCCATTTGACCGTTGCACTGATTCATTTGAGATTGTTCTAATGATCTCACCTGGTTCATATCCCAGGTAGTCGCCTCGCAGGTAATACCTGCCATGCTTGCAGATAATATCCACCATTGCGTCGACGTCAGTGCAGCGTCGACGTCAGTACAGCGTCGTCTTCGTCCATGTCGTCCCTTCGAGTAGAGGTCATGACATCTTCATTAACTCCATTGCTTCGTTTCTTTGGCGGTCGGTGCAGAACCGAAGAACGCCTCGAAGCAGCTCTTAGCATTGAGAGGCGCATGGTTTACACAACACTTGCTTCTCGCATTGTCCTAAGCACGTTCTGTTTTCTCTCTCGCAGACTTCTGCTCCATTGCAATGTGGAACTTTCTAAATCAGTATTTAAGTCTCTCCATATCGCGATAAGATGCTTATAATGTCCATGCTTGTCCTACACAGTGTTAATGTCAATTTTTTTGTACGATTTCTCTTCTGTGTTAGTTCGATCTATACTGATTGTTAAGAATGTTATAGTGGAGATTTCTTGTGTTAATACTACTTGTGAATAAATCAACTTACGTGGTCATCAATTGATAAGTTATCATCAAGTATCGCCGATCTTGAATTAGTACTTTTTTGTTATTGATTAAAGTTGGAGTATCGATCTTAACTGATAAGATTTACAAATATCTTGAATCCACTGTTAAAGTGTTTTAAAGATCTGCATAGCCAATAATACGGATCGAATTCAACACGCTCCAATGACTCCGCCAATCAAGCATGGAATTAATTCGCAAGCTCAGAAATATTACATAATAATGCAAAAATTAAGCTCATGTTATCTAACTCGGATAAACACCAGGATTACATAACAGTAATTCATTCCTGGGAATAAAGCCTAAACAATTACATGAATACCAAATAACTTGTAAAGCTAACCCCAAGCTCTTAGAAGCAAAATTGCTAATCGCAGAATTGAAAACAACTTTTGGATAATAAAAAAAATCTAATTCTGTGTGCTGAGAACGAAACAGGTCCCTACCTGCTTACTCTGAACGCCTCGACCAGCAAATAAACAAGTGTACTTGTGACCGCAAGATCTTGTTCGCGATTTGGTTTTCACAAGTGCTAATGAAATGCCTAGAAACCGCGTGTACTCGGAGCATCTGTCTCGGTATTCGTGGAGCAGAAGGTATGATAAGCATGTATTGTATGGTTAAATGCTTGAAACGTAATTAATTAATCGTTAATGGGTTTGATTAAATCTATTGTGAATTAGTTCAAAATGGCATATTTTTGAGGACTCGATAGCCCAGAAATTGAGTGGTGAGTGAATTGATGGTGAGAATCGAACTTGCAGTGCGTTATAATTTACAGAGCACCATTGAATTTGGCAAAGATCATAACGCACCTAAAACCCATTATGATTCATGCATTTTTCCATGTCACATTAATCAGGACCAGTTGACTAATCACATATTGCAAAATTTCGTAACACGCACAAAAACATAATCGGTATGATTTGAATTTTGCTGATAAACATATGGTTCTATAACCCCCCATCCCCCCCACAAAATAAAAAATATTAAAAAATCCTCTCCACGTGCGTCCATATAGAAAATCATAACGCACTGTCTTACAACGTCTGCAGTCATTATGGAGTCTAGACCCACATTCCAATCCTGTTTCTTCCGCGTGATAAAACAAAACGAGGGAGAAGAAAAAAAAACCCTTGTTAATAGAAGTGGGAGCGTCCGTGCCGACGGTAAATCCTAACTTCAATTTGAGGAACTCGTCCATCATTTACTGCGAACTAAATTTGATATAAAACGGAAAGGCGGGAAAACTACCACCCACGTGGGTCAAAGTTCAAAGTTGAAGATAACCACACCCAATGACCTTGAAGCGCGATCATCCCGTGAGCTGCCAAGAACTGAAGAAACCACTTGGAAGAATTGGAAAAGGAAGAAAAATATTCCCGCCACAATATCGGGAGTTCCAGACAAGACGTTTGAATTCGCGTGTACGCAGTACTGTACACTAGATAAATTCACATACATGAACTTGATGAACTGCACAGATAATAATTATTAAAATATATATATAGGCAAATCAACTTGCTTAGATAACCATAGCAACGGACATCCTGAACTTTTGAAATTTAAAAGTTAATCTCAAGGCAGAAGAAAGAATAAAGAAGTAAAAGAAAAATCTGCATGTAGATCAAAAAGAAAATATATGGGGATTGAGTAATGGCGTGGATGGTAAAGAGAAGATATTCACACAATGATGATCCATAAGCATGCATTGGCACGCGCCTTCCATGGCTTCGGTTTTGTTGACATTTGATAAACATCGTTCTGAATGGAAGTGAAACCCACTCAACGCATAAAGATTAAGAATCATTGGCTTTGTTTATTTCATGAAATTATTGGGCACAATGTTTAAGGAAATATTCTGCACGTGTTGATATTTATATCACGGCGAATTGAAACCTTGTGACCACAATGCACGTGGTGTTACACAATACAATAGCCTTGGACAGGTTAAAGTTTATATGTATTTAATTATATACTTATAGAAACAGCTGTATAATTATACGATTTTCTAGCACTCTTGGAATTTATCATAAACCGAACCAAAATAATATAAAACATCTTACGATCATCATAATTATTATACGGATCATTACAAGTTCAAAAACCGCTAAATGAGGAATATCATAATGTACTTCCCTCTAAGCACTAATTGAATAACAGAGCGTATTGCAACAGGAGTCTGCTCAGCAGGAAATTATCGATTGCTATAAGGACACCGCAGACGCCGGCGTATCTAGGTCACCGCGTGACCTTAGTTCAAGGTCACATCCGTGTAACTCTGCACTCAACTTGGCTGGAGTTGCAATTGCAAGGATGTGTCAAAAAAACATGAGCGAATAACACATTTCTTCGTTTCTCTTCCGAGAAATGTGAAAAATATTGTTTGTTTCGATCTGTGTCAATTCTCTTGTAAGATGTGTGTATGTATACATGCATAAATAACTTAACAACGCCAGGAAAAATATCTCGTTCAGTTCTGGAGCCAGCTATGCTCACGGCAGTAATTGGTACTCGTGCAAGTCTCGACTCATGCCCACGAACAATAAAAGAAAGCTCAAACAAGGCTAAGATTAATTATGTAACGCGACGGTCGACTTGCATATTGATCCAATATTATATCAGCTCAAAAAAAAAAGAAATATAATATACATTCGTCTCGAGTGCTTGCATGTGAATGTTTTCGTTCGTTATTTTTTTTCTTTTCTTTTAGATATTTGGGTGAGACATTTGAGAAGCATTTAGAGTAAGCAAAGAATGGAATAGATGGAGGCATGCAATGTATTTAACTATCTCTTTTGGTCATTATTGACCATTCGATGACCAAAAGGTATCGATTTTGAACCGCGTTACACAAGAGAAAGAAATTGTAAATAACTCGTAAAAAAATGTGGATTTGCTAGTGGGAAATAAAATAAAACTAGCAAAATTAAGAATACTATAAAATCAATATTATCAAAATGTTCAATCATTTGCCAAGTACAAAACCCCGATATATAATTATAATAATTATAAACAAGACACAATAAAAACAAATGAGATCAAATCGATGAAAGAGGGCTCTTAAAGGCCAGCTGCAAAAATGGCAAAGGTGATGTTATCAAAGACCTGAATCAATGCTAATAGGTAATTACAACTATAACTACATCGAAACCCGTGACTTGGCAATGTTTATACTCATATTTATTACCGTATAATTACGATCATATGATCTAACATTTTGAAATATGAGGGTGCTATCAAAACGTATTTATTATTTATACAACAAAATTAGAACAGAGTGCCTGGGGAAAAAATAAAATCTTGATTCAGAAATATTTCCCATATCAAACGTGATCAAAGTGAGAAAACAATACAGAGTATTGATGGATAGGACTTCAAAGAGGGAAAAAATGTGAAAGAAAAATTATAAAAAATGTGAGGGTTCTTTTCTTTCTGTCAGATTCATTGAAGAAAGAATGTTGTTAAAGAAAAATATAAACAAAACAAAATCAAGGTCACAGATATATTATGATCGTATGATATATTATCATACCTAGAAGAGGGCAGATTGATTGAAGAATGTTGATAAGGCAGACATATTTTGAACTTGTGAGAGATATATAGTAGAGGTTTAATCAAATATCGCATCGAGTATTTCAATTTGAAACCTCTCCAAGCCAAAGTTAAATATATCCATGTTTTTATCTTTATCTTTTCAGGAAATTTTTTCTCTTTTTATCTCGGAGTAATGTAATGTAAGAGCCCACACTCAAGTGCTAAAATTGTTTGTTTTAAAGTGCTCCTGATGAATACCAACACCCCAAGGAGAGATAAAAGGTTCCAAATCTGTGTTCATATTTGTCCGATCGCCTCATGACGTCACCGAAGGACGTTACGTTATGATCCATTAAGCAAATCGTGGCAGCCGCTGTACACAACTGCATGACAATAATAAAGTAACTGAGAAAAGAGTACTGTGAGAATTCAGCCTAATTTAAGTGGCAACCAGGGGAAAAAAGGCAGCAATGAAAATCGACACCAAGTACGCGTGAATCGGCGACACACTTCACGAGCGATAATACCGCTATTTCTCACACGTACGTCGCATATCATAATCACAATGTTTTAGTACTGCGTCTATTTTCGCGGCTGATAAGATCAGCCGGCTGCGCTGCCGTTATCACATCTGACAGATAAGATTAACATGGTTTACAATGTTATTGATAATAACATCTCAGTCGGATTTGGTGAAAGATTCGAAATACGCGGGGTAATACTGAATACGCGACAGGCGGGCATATTTCCCGATTCTATAAATAAACATTTCCTGCGTGGGAAATTATTGCAAATAATTTACAGCGTGAATTAATGTTATGTGTAAATTTACGTGTGGCTGGGTTTGCAGATGAGATATTTTTAAATAGTGAGATATTGGACAGTCTGCACGTCTTTCTATTAATTGATTAACTATTCATGCGTATGAATCCACTCCTAAAATAAAAGCCGTAGGTGGGTTGATTCAGCCCCCCCCCCCTCCCACCGATACACATCGAATAATCGGATTAAGTCGACACAAACATCGCACAATCCAAACCATCGATTGTGTGATTTCGGATTCCCGATTTGAAATATTGAGGAATAAATCACTTTTGTGTGCTCGATAATACCAGTACGGTAGAGCATGCATGAGTGATGGCTGCATAAAACTGTCTTTTTTATTTTAGCGAGTGGACCCTGGATACGAAATACGAATTCGTTTAACGGAATAATGCATGAATGGCAGGCTATTTTCTCCACCCGCTGAGAGCGAATACTTATTTGAAATTGAGAATACTCGACTTTTGAGCACCAATCTGCCAATGTTATATAAATGGCACACGCACCAAAGTGACAATGCTCAATTATACTGGGGTAGAATTAATGAAAGGAGAAAAGAACCAAAATATAAACTGAATGATGCAACCGGATACAATGCCAGTGAACCCTGAGAATATGAGTTGAGTTTGTCCATTCATACGTAACAAATGTATATAGTATACATATAAAGCGAGCTTGCAAATGCAAACATATGGTGCAACGAAAACCCCAAACGATATCAATATGCACTCAGGTTTATAATCAGAAATTGCGAAATTTAGTAACGTTCATGAATATTCGTAAATTGAGGCATGAAAATTATATGTTGGGGTCACGGTGAGAAACACCAAGTACACGTGTACTAACATTTCAACATTTAATTATTATAATGGGAACCATTTGAATGATAATTCATACAGGGTTGGCCATACTAGTAATATATAGACTAACAGTTGAGAAATTAACAGTAATTTCAGTATATGGATCTATGACCAACCCAGTAAGGTTGTTTCCTAGAAATGAGCCCCACCTGCCAATTGTTGTATCGTCTGATTAATCCCTCCAGCGCCCACAAATTTCGCTTCATCCGGAGCAGGACTTCCCGCATGGCTGCCATACGCACTCCCGCGTCCTGATGACATCGGACTCCTTCCTCGATCCATGAAGTGTCCGGGAGAGGGACTCCCTCCTCGGACCATGCTACGGCGATCTCCCGGAGCGGGACTGTTCCCCCGGATTAAATTCCACCGGTCAGCCATTGTTATAAATAACTCCAACCACACACTATGTACGAGGTAGCATTGCTGATATCACACACAGATTATATAATATATCCTCTCAGGTAATCCGTGTTAAATCCATAGTGAAAAATCTGAAGAAAAAAAATAAAAAAATACAGATATTTTTTTGTTCGTCAAAAATGAAAACAAATTAAAAAAGACCAAATAATCCTTGCTTACTACGAGTAGGATGAAGAGATAGAATTCGCGTGTAATTTATGGAACTTCTCACCCACCAAAATAATGAGAGAATAATAAGAATTAGGAGCATGTTGAAACTCGCCATATCAGATCAAATGCCAGATTCACAGAGGAAAGAAGAAAAAAAGAGGATTTTAACGATTTTCTTCTTTTTTTTTTCTAACAAGGGATCTATGTAAAAATGGACGACGTTGAATTATGCAATCGATCAACATTATTACCATTGCGATTGATGCTTTTGAATCAGATGTAATTATCTCATTCACTCAAAGTGGTTTCTATCAATTTGGTTTTAAGAGTTATGGAGAGACATTTAATGGAAAATGTAACATAAATAAAAAGACATTGAATCAATCATTCAACCAATCATTCCATCACTTAAGCAACCAGCCAACTTGGAAGCCAGGCAAACAGTTACACTGATTGAAACCTAAAATATTATATATCTACACACACAAATATTTGATCTGAATGTAAATAATCAATACGATTAAGCAAAATCGATACATTTCTGAATATCTGGGGTTGTTTTCACCCAGGAAGGGGGGGGGGGGGTGCAATCAGTGACGTAATCCAATCAACGGCATCTTCAAAGATATATCGAGTGAATTCCTTGAGATGTTGTGAATGAGGCAATGGAAGACTATCACACCTTGAAGGACTTCCCAACCACCCAACTCAAGTCCCCAGTTCAAGTGTGTTGACTCACGCATACTCGAGATTATAACAGGACTCTTGTATCTTGATGAGTTTATAACTCTGTAACAGAATCCTATAGTAACACCAGAATACTTATTCTTAGATAGGTCGTTTAATGAAATATGAAAATAAAAAAATAATTGTGCATCATTTTTCATCGCCTTTCACATTGGAGTTTCAATTCATTTTAGTTTTATTGTTGCATAATATAATTACCAAATCACTGGTCAATGAGGAGGGAGAAAATTGACCAAATTCTTAGTGCAATTGGTTAAGTTGTTTGTCCTGATTCAAATAATTAATATAATAATTATGCTCGTAATCAAAGAGATCTAGAATCAAGCTCAGACCAGTACCACCGCACGAGAACAAACAAATGGGAGTCGTATTCAGGTTGTTCTCGGTTACCTAGAGAGGCCCATTCGAGTGGAACTATTCAACTTGATTGGCTCCAAGGTATGAAGGTATTCCACAATATACATGTAGCTACATGCAGTTCTTGCACTTATTGAACCCATTGGCAAGGTGTTCAATATCAAACATGCTCCGAGTTTCATAAAAAGTTTATTTACTTTTTTAAATAATGAATTAATCATTGATCGCCAGAATTTAATTTTTGATTTGGTTACATTAAATTATTTAACACTTATATTCACAACCTCTCTAGAATTAATCCTTGTTTCTGCTGTGTTCTTTGCTTCCAGCTTATCACTATGTATCCCCCCCCTCCCCCATCCTAAATTCACCCTTCCGCAATTAGTTTAACTACCGTATTACGTATAATGATTTTGCCATTCACCCACAAGACAGTCCTCTAGCTTTGTCAGTTCGGCTGAGGACACGGCCGCAGATCAAAGACCACGTAATATGCTCATAATATGCCTGCACCACAACAGCAGACAGTAGCACCTTCAATACACCTGATCATAATACGTACTTTATAATTTAGCTCTGTAATACTCCGTAATAATTATAATCACTGACATGCGGTTAAAGACACTGCTGCAGACAGCCTTGACCCGAGAGCGCAAAATGCCGCTGTGTTCAAAGCATACAGTTCAAGCGTAGATGCTTTGACAGCTGTGCAGAGAAGCGATATCCACGCACAAAAACACTGAAATCCAGCGACAGAATGTTACACAGAGTACCTGTGTGTCAGGTTATATCCACGCTTTACACGAACTCACCGCTAATCTCTTGATATATGTAATCTCATGCAGCTCCGAGTCGCGCGGACACCGAGAGCCGAGTGCTGCAGCGAGCGCAGCAACAGAATTCTCCTCTGTCAGCTGCGTAAACATCAAAGTGCGTTCTGATTCACAAAGGATTTTTCCCGCTGGGAAAGTCGCAGGTGAGTGCGTTATGATTGCCTCTGATCCCGTATGCATGCGATGATGCGAAGAACACATTCTTTGATGTGGATAATTGGGAAATTTAGTCTGCTCCCCTCAATGATATTCAGGAGTAACTTTTGGGGAAGGCAGCGTGTCCATGATAAGAGATGGTGAATGAGGTGACGCATTGGTCGCCCCAAATAATAATGAAAAGTAAATAATTAACACTTGGAACCAACCAGATACGCAGACTACCATAGTAGTATACATAATTATCGGCCACCCTGTGCATGCAAATCATGTGGAAATAATTAAATCCGAGTGCACAGTGCAGCAATGTTGCCAAGCAGAGGTGAATTTATCCAGCAGATGGCGACTTAATCCAAACTCCTTTATTTCGCAGGTGCATGAGGAATATAAGACCATATCATACGTACGCCAATTTCTTTGTTTGAGAGGAAAGATCGGATCAGAAAACACTCAGAACAGCGAGCAGGTGTCTCTTGGGTATCACGCTAATGCAAATCACCTTAAATTTAATCGTATGGAAAATATAAAAATAATAATATCGACTGCAGCACTGTTAACATGATTCACACGCGCCCCTAGATATTGTATCCACTTTAGAAAATATATAATTTCGCCTAAACAGTAGTCAGTGGTTTCAGACTTTCACGTGTGGCAATTAATACCGACGAACTATTATAATTATTAGACATGTGTGTAAGTAATATTACTCATTACCTGATATGATATGATAACTTTAATCAAAAGATGCAAACCGTAAAATACAATTTACTGTACCGTAGATACGTATATATATATACTAAATATATAAATACATAATATATCGATGTGATTCCGTGCAGCAGCTCCGTATCAAAATACATGTATATACTTTGTCCGTATACATATTACTGCAGCGATCTTCCGGAAACATCCGACGGGTTCCGAACCTTACCGAATCATAGAACGCGTGGCTTGCCCTGGTGCTTGGATCAAAATTTCACCAAGCGTTCCGTATCCCAAAGTGACAAGACTATGATAGATACTCGAAATTGTTGCTGTTTATTGAACATGAAGTACAGATGGGTGTAAATGGGATGAAACATTCGTTATCGTAGCTAAGAACATCAAGTTTGTGTGTCACGTGCCCGGGGTGGGCAGGACAGTGAGGACACACATTATCCGTCTAATTGGCCAGCATCACGATCCAGTCCCTGTAGTAGGCAGCCTTTTGGGCTTGTCAAGGAATGACCAACTGCTCTGGATACGTGAAGTGGCCGCTGGTCGACGGAGATCTCCCCAATTTCCAACGAACACTTGCTTTTATTGGGGAAATCGAGAACAAATGGAGATTCATTAGAGGGTGCGGGCGTATTACAGCCCCACCTTTACAACACGAGGTTACATAACACGTCGTAAATACATCAAATCAGGTGTCACAGGTGGTCAAGCAAAATGAGAAACTAATTAAACATTTAAATTGGTTTGGGGACAGGGTAACCACGACATGTGGACACATATAACAGCTTACATAAAAAACTATTGGTCGAAATCAACCACGACAAACAGAATGTAACCGAACTGAAACCGGTCTTTCGGGCTATATATATATATATATATATTCATGTATATCATTATTACTATGTTTTTCATTAGAAATATGTAATATACATGTAATAGTGCTTACCCCAATTAACGGCGTGCCTTTCAAGTATAATAGAGACCGTGGTAAATTTCAGGAAGTACGTTTTCCCCACAGAGAATATTTATTAATTAAACACTCAAAGCCCTTTTGATCACAATCACCTGTCGATGCGACAAGTGATGAGTGATTGACGTGTTGAGTATTGGTGCTATGATATTGGCTGCTCAGTTGCCTGGTGTGCTATCGTGCTGTTTTGTGTCTCTATGACAAAAGTACAGGCGCAATGGAGGGTCGCATTCTCCCGCTGTCTTAATTAAACGGTCGCCAAGTTGTGTGCATGTAATGTGCGAGAAACACGCACGTGCATCCGTGTTAACTTAAAGCCAACTTGACCTGATTATTAGTCAATGCAAATGCAGCCCTCTTCCTCGTGTCAGTTAATATCGTAAGTTAACAATGTATCGAAACGTGTGATGCACGAGCACGTGTGCCTCATAAGGTTAGAATTTAACTCAGTCTTTGATTTAACTTCCCATAATGTCTGTGCTGCTTAATTGGACTCATATAATTAACATTCATATACTAGCTTTTTAATGTGATGCCAATGTTTTAACGACCGTATGAAATGATTCATACTTGCATACTTGAGCGACGTTCGAACCATATATGCAACAGCATTATGCATATTGAACGCGAATTATACGAAATTAGCCGATCAAAAAAGAATCCACCGATGCAATTCAACCCGTTTTGCTACAAATCCTCAAGTAAACGTTCGATGAATGGAACCAAAAAAATCTTGAGTAGAGGCTAATACTCACCGAACAGCACAAGAAACGCAACCAAAGTAACAAGATCTCGATCTATAAATATTTAAGTCGTTGGAATTAGCCGTTGTAATTGAAAGATTATACATGCAATTGTTTACTATGTTCCAGTACAGGGTAATGGCGACCAGGCAAGCTGAAGACTTTTTCTTGTGTGTATAAATTATCCCACCTGGACTTCTGGCATGGAACATGTAGCAGAGACACGGCGAAGGGAGGCAGTCGGCATTTTACTGACGGAGTGTCTACGTACAAGGCCGCCTGGGATATAGTTACAAGCTAAAATGCAAGGCTGCTGGTATGATGGTAGTAGGAGCATCACCCTAGCTCAGTGCCCTTGGATTGTTGCAATGCTATGGGCGTGTGATCTGAAAGCCGTGTGTCCGTCTCCAGTGTGTGTAGCCATCATTTCATGTGGTGTAGAGTGGAATTTCAACTCAAGCTTTAAGCCAGGAAGACACGGCAAGGGAGTAGCAGAGGAATTTGGGGGAAGAGATGAGGAGGCTGGCATAAGGCGGATAAAGGGAGAATAGCAAGAATGGAGGAAAGTCAAGCTTCTGAACGCTTGGAAGGAGCAACCTGTGGCACAGGAGGTCCGAGGAGCAGCTTGAGGCGCAAGGCTCGGGTTCATGCAACCGATACCCGTCTCCATGCTTGCAAGCGTGGCCACTGTATGGCAGGCAGTCCAGCAGTGTCCCTGATGCCGCTGATAACTTCAAAAGCAGTTCAACATGTTGCCTAGCTAGCAACAGCTCATAATGAATTTTGCCCATATAGGTTTTAACATGGGGTAGACCTGGGACTTAACCAATCGGATACCCCGGCGAGTAGTGCAGGTCATGAACTTTCTAGCATTCATATCGCCTGGTATATAGCCACAGCGCTAGGCGCCCGGCGGCCTTGTACGTAGACCATTACCCACTCCACACCAGGCGGCCTGGTACGTAGCTCACGGCTATATCCCCGGCGGCCTTGTACGTAGACACTCCGTTTTACTGAGCTGGAGTGGCACTCTCTCACTAGTCCAGTCAAAATAGGGTTGGATCCGGACAAAATCACAACAAAAGGGTTTTCATCGCAATTCTATGCGGAAGTAACAATTCATTGGAAAAGCGGTTAAAATCGATAATTAATGACGAAAACTCTGGAAAATGAAAGTGTTCCGAACCTAAACAAATAGCATGTCAAATTGAAGTGAAAGAAAAAATTAAGACAGTACGTGATACCATTAATTTTACAAAATTCTATCACGGGCTGTACGTAATGCGGTTAATTAGTATCCTAGCAACGACCGGCACTAATTTACCTGGTGGATTTATGGTTTCGCGTTAAATGCTCAACATCTATGCACAATATTCTCATTATAAGATAGCCAGAGCATTGCTGTTCTTCAACTTCTTGAAAGCTCTTCTCTAATTTCATACAGCTTTCTTCTGATTCTTATCACTGAATCTTTCTCCTTTGAAATTGCTCCCTTTAAAGCGCCTGAGAAATCAATGAAATCTTGTCCAAAGGAAGAAGTCGATGCTGTTGAATCGTCCGGATACATGAGTGGCAGTATAGCAGAGAGGCTCATAATTACATGTATACAAGAGATACAAGAGATGTGTGATTCACAAGTTCACAACGCACACGTGCGGTGGACTCAAATATCAAGTGCAGCCGGACGAATTCATTCAGCGAAGAAAGCTCTCTACAAGAACAATGGCACCGATATTTTGGAAGTTTGACAACATTGTTTTCGACTACAGCCCTTACACAGCTGTGGCAATATGCATATTATTAGCTCTGGCGTATGTGGGCAGTCTTTATGTATGGACATCCACGAGGAAATCGTTAGTATCATTATACTATCATTAATAATATTGCTGCTGGCTTAATGACATGTGAGCGATAATATAGTAATATTCAGGCATTCTCTTATTTGTTTTTAATACGAATGCATTCAAAGCATCATATAATGATTAATTCATTAATTACTTCATTAATTATTCGTCAATACACATAAAATTGTGCCGTCATGCATCATGATGTCCATATATTGATTATTACTTTTTCATTCTTTTCTTCTCTGACTTCTGTGATTTGAGCCAGGCGTGAAGCCACGATGATGATGATAATCATTCATGAATCATGATCATGATGACTATGGAATAATGAATCTATTTTGCAGTTCTAAAACTATCAGTCTGATGATGAATAACCATGACTATCAGACAATTAGTTAGCGCTGAAACATCCTTTGTTTCAGGCATCATTCTTCCCTGTTCTCATAACTACTTTGCAATCATGATTAACTTTGTAAAATCATTGTACCCCTTTTCACTCATCATCTCCCTATTTTTGTTACCAGTCGTGACCATCCGGAGACCATCAAGCTCCGTTTCGTTCGTGTGACCATCGTGTGTGCCCTGGTCATCCCCTTCCTCTGGTTGTGTGGCACCAAATCCCACAGCGTCAAAGTGAGTGATATCCTGTGATGTTAAAGCCGTAGAAATAAGATATTTCTTTCAGGCGAGGATTCTGTTTACATGGCTTGGCTTGCGTTTCAAAGGTTTCATCACGGCGACCGTCTTACCTCTCATCCTAACCATGGTGCTCTTCATGGGTCCGCTGACCCTGCACTACTTAGACGGCATCTTTCGTATTTACAGAGGTCAGTTATATTGCTCCCAATTGTTGCATAAATATCTTCAATTATGATTTTAGATCCTCAGTACTGGTTGTCCAACTTGAAGAATATTATTTGGTTGCGTAACCATGTTGTGGTTAGTACCTCTAAATCTACGAATGATCAATTATATAAATATGGAACACAAATGAATAATAATGTCTGTTACTCCCTCTGTTATCAAGCTCTGTCACCTGTTTATCCAAATGTTACTCTTGATGTTGTGCGTAAATGTGTGTTGTGGGTTACAGGCACCGATCGCTGAGGAATACGTATTCAGGGCGGCAATGCTTCCGTTTCTTGTGCCCCATTTTGGCGAAATGCATTCAATTCTAATTTGTCCGATTTTCTTTAGCTTTGGTGAGTGTGTGCTGACACTGACTCCAAAAGCGCTTCTGTTGCGTTAACATCTTCTCATCTCTTGACGCATGTCTCCGCAGGCTCCAATTTCTGAGGAGTTCATTTTCCGCGCCTGCATGCTCCCCATTCTAGTTCCCAGTTTTGGGGAAACCTGGTCGATCATCGTTTGCCCCTTAGCCTTTGGAATTGGTAAGTGGCGCCCCAGTCTGGCTTTGTTGACATTACCAACTGACTTTTTCTCTGTGACGGGAGGAGTTTTAACTTTTATGTTTTGATTGTTGCGGAGAAATAGTTATGTTGATAATGTTCAATTGTTGATTTTTTAAATAATTAACTGCTAAGTGATTAATTACTTATCTGTTTTGTTTCAAATTTTGATTAATATTACTACATATCCAGCCATAACCGTTAATTTCCATTGCAGCCCATCTTCACCACTTGCATGAGAAAATCCGAGACGGCGTTGATTTGAAGATGGCTCTGATGAACTCTCGTAAGTCCCCCTCCCCTCCCCTTTCAGGCAACTCAAACCCCTGTCTCTTCCCAGTGATCCAGTTCTCTTACACATCTGTTTTTGGCGCTTACTCGGCGTACATCTTCCTTCGCACCGGTGAGTCCTCGGAACGATGATCAACGATCGCTCGTCATTCTCCTCACGTTTCTCTCGTAGACCACTTGGTGGCGCCAGTGATTGTGCACGCCTTCTGCAACCACATGGGTCTACCAAACTTTCAAGAAGTCTTCGCACATTCGGCTCCCAAGCGATATTACCTGATGATCTCGTTTGTCGTGGGTCTTCTCTTGTGGTCTCAGCTGCTGATACCATTTACAAACCCAGCGCTTTACTCAAACGATCTTTATTTCTCAATGTAGGATTCCTCTCAGTTTAGTTCTCTTCTGGTCACTGTTTATATATATTACATATGTTGAGATGTTTATATATATTACACATGTTGAGATGTTTGGATCTCAAAGCAGTTCTTCCGTGTTTCAACCTCATGTGCTTCTATTTATTGTTGTGTAATCTTTCTTAAGATATTCCATCATGTGCCTTGTCCGACTAATTCTGGCCTTGATATTTCTCTTGAGGTTCAATCTGGACCTTTGTATTGGAATCTTAAGCGACAATCAAGAAAATGATACAAACGTTTGGATTTTTCAAATCTTGAAAACTTCTGATGATTAATAAACCTGTATGTTCAGTAGGATATTTCGATTTTGTTGCCTTTTACATTTTCTTTACAAGTTTCCTGTTGATGGCAAAGTTGAAGCCATAGGAAAGTAACTTTTTAAGTAGCGAGTTAAGTTAGATTTGTGACTGCAATGAGGAAAGATCTGCTTCAATATAGATTTCACTGTAAGATTCCTGTTCACTATTTTCTCCTCTCTTTTTCACTCGGGACTGAATAAAACTTTTGTGCAATGAATCATTTGTTCTCTTTTCTAAGTCGCCACTGATTAAATGTGACGCCGCACTCGAATTAAAATGAGTCGCTAGTTGTCCCTGATTTTCAATTGTGACTTATCTAGCTTTTTTATTTTGTAGCAGATTTAATTTCCAACAACTGCAAAAACTATGAAGTTATCTCAAAAGATGGCAAAGTCATAGCCATGAGCAGTTGTCAGGATATGTTAAGTTATGATGACTGGTTTTCGGCGGTCTATTGTCCTATTGATTAACCTTGGTTGCTTTAAATTTGTAAACCAGTTTAACCACCACTTATCAGTTTTGCAGTAAAATATACTTAATTGAAGTACATAATGGCTGGTGTAATCGATAGTTAAGACCTTGATGCATCTGAATCCGCAAAGAAAAATTAATCACATAATTTGACCTCAGTCATGATTTTACGATGTTACCAAAGAATTATTTGCTGTTACGCAAGCCTCAGCATCACATTTGTCATTTTTGGCGCGAATCTGAGTGCGTTATGACATTATGGTGACTCTTCTTCCTGGAGGTCTAAAAGATCCATGCTCCACTTCCGGTCACGGCTGATAAACAAAAACATATGATTCACGCAGCAGAACTTAATTATGCTTCATTATTAATGATTCTCCGCTGAAATCACGTTTATTATGATGCGTTTTTACATCTAGACACGTCGCAACATGAATGAATGACGTTAAATATTGCAAACAGATCTTACGATGCCTTTGGAACTTATTTTCTTAGCTGTCACTCTTTCAATAGTTACATCACAACCGCCGATTTCGTCCAGCTATCTGTTTGATACGAAAGGTAACCTGGTCACGTCAAAACTATCAAGAAATGATAATTAAAATGAATAATCTTAATGAATAATCTTATATAAATCTACCGCTTCCATAGTTTCTGGCTTACATTGTTTTTATTTGTGCAAGTACTTATAGGCTATAATTTATTTGATTTAATTATTTGTTGGGCTTGTAATTATGTAATGCTCATTTATAATTATTTAATTATATGAAACTGGTTATAAAGCAGACCCATTTTAGCTTACTTATCTGCCAGCTAAAAAAGCCGATGCATTTAACGAATTCGCCCGTTTGCTTCCAGGATCACCCTGGGCCTTCCAGTCTGGAAGTAAGCTTGGCAACCAGCCATCTCACTTACAAGCGAGAGCTTCAGACGTTGACAGCACTCCTGGATCCAGAGAAGGCTCAGCTGGATGGTCAAACTCTGCCGGTCATTTCTACCTCTTCGGTGGGAAGGGATACGATGCGGAGAGCACAGAAACTCCACGCTATCTGAATGACCTCTGGGTTCACAATGCAACCACACAGAAGTGGGTCATGCTGAAAGAAAATGGGGTTTCGCAGGATAAGAATTCCTCCGTTAAACGCATGCAGCCAAAGCCACGCAAAGGAGCAATGATCTGCGGTATTGAAGGCGTCTTATTGCTGCTCTTTGGAGGACAAAGCGCTGACGGATATTTGCTCTCTGACACTTGGATTTACACCATTCCCACTGATTCCTGGCTACCATTGTATATACACCACAAGATATCTAAAGACCAAGCCATCCATCCGTCTGCAAGAACCGCTGCGTTCTCCTGGTGTTTGCGAGACCGCATGGTAATCCACGGAGGAGTCGTCTCACCCTCAGGGCTCGGGAATGACGTGTGGGAATTCTCTTTTCAAAACCTGGCGTGGAAGGAGTTAGTAGCATCGTCTCCTCCTCTGTCTCATTGCTGCGGTTCTTCATGGTCAGATTATCACGAGAACTTGTTCATCTTTGGCGGAAGCAGAGATGCCGCAACAGCGGTGAAGGAATATGGGGATTATTCCCCGAGTCACTTGCACCATGAGACCTGGATGCTCAGCCTGAGTAACTCATCATGGTCGCAACTGAAGACGGACTTCTCTCCTCCCGCCCGTCAGTTCTGCTCTCATTGGCGAGATACGAAAGGAAACCTTTGGTTAACGCACGGTTTGAGTAGCGGTAAAAATAAAATTTTAAACGACACCTGGAAGTTTGTACCCGCTACACACACGTGGTTTGAGATGTCTATTAATTCATCCAATGCTCCAAGTGCAAGATTCCACTCCGTTGCTTGGTTTGCCAAAGATACAGCTCACATTTTTGGTGGATTTGGTTACAATGGGCGAGGTCAGATGTCGCTACTCAACGATCTATGGTCGTATCGTCTTCCCTCATTGCTGGCATTCTCAAAGGGAGAGTCATTCATTGAGCATTTTACTCCTGGGCTCGTTTTCCTCATCACCATGGCTTCCACTGCTAGTGTTGTATGTGTGTTTGGTTTAGTTTTCTGTATGAAGAAGACGTTTGAGTATCCGTTCCGTGCTTCTAGCACTGCCTACAACGTTCGATACACTCCTCTTAAAGAGGAAACTAGCTTTGAATTTTCTTGAAACCTCATTACAATATTTACAATCACAAAATTGTTTCAAATGATGTTATTGTTGAATGTTTATGTGTAGAATTTTGTAATTGATATGTTCTTTGTTTTGATATAGGATTCTTTTGTTTCTATTGCTGATCAATTTTAGTCACTACTATTTTTTATTTTAATATTATGCATACTCAATCAGGATTCTATTTGTTTCCTTCTAGTCAAAGTTCTCAATGTCCTATCTCACTGATGTTCTTTAATGGCTAGCAGACTTAAAAGGGTGTATATCAAAGGTTAGTCAATTAGGTGGTTAATTTGGAACAAAAGTGTTTTTTCCTCACATTTTCTTTTGATGTATAATCCTGAATATTACAGATTACCCGTAAGACGGATATTGTTTATTTTATAAACGACTTTGCCTCAAAACAAGTTTGATATGATTCATATGAACTATTTTTGTTCAGTATAATGTATGTACATGTATATCTAAACACTTGTTTATGTATGTTATGTAGATCTCAATGTTTTTTCTCTCAAATGTTTGATATCAAATTACTGTGTAAGAGTTGATAGATTGATTTATTGTACATGTATGATATATCTGTATTTAAAAATGCATCATTTTAGGTGCAATATTTGAATGAATTCTTTCACAAATATTATTTCTGTTTCATTGTTGTTTGTCCATACAATTCATTCCATATTTATTTTCACCTTTTCTGAATCACCAAGATCGAACATCTATCAGTCAAATCAATGATGTTATACTTATGATATTTTCTGATATGTGTACGTTGTATATACTATGTATATGATCATGTACATTTTATCATAAATGCAATTCACATTTACTCACATAGCAATTCACTTGCTCAAAGCAATTGTTGATTCTTCTGTTGTCTGTTGTATTGTTGTGTTTCTAACAAAAGAACTCTGAAACGACTTCACTATATAAAGCGATTCACTTCGCTTTATTTTGTACTCTTGGGCGCATTAATATCGATGACATCAACAGTATCAAAGAAAATAGTTCTTCTCATTGACAGCTCATTAGATGATTATAACATGTATAGTAATTGTTATTGTCTGATTTTGTGAATTCAGTTCATATAAAGTGCAATAAATGTTAAATCATGTATTTCTTCGTTACTTTTATCACTATGTGTGACCGACTTTTCACCCGTTCCAACAGAGACGCATTAAGCGTTTAGGAAAAATAAAATCCTTTCTATATTCAAAGCTAGAGAGAAGGTAGATACCAATCTGCAAAGAAAGCTACATGTAGTAGAAATTACCGATCGTGTAATTTAGATATAAAACAAGTGGCTTCTAGTTTTTTCAAAGTGCATCTCACATTTCCCGTGGCACTTAAGCAGTTATAAACAATCAACAGAATTTTCTCAAGAATTTAAAAATAATGTATTCAACAGAATCACCAAAACATCCAACAACTAACATCACCATCAATGAGAAAATAAGGAGAGAATAATTTACACTTGATGACCCCGTTCAGTTGCACCGCGTGGTCTTCGGGTCGCACTGCTTACAGCGGCAACTGAGGGCTTCATGGGTGATGTGGAATGGGTCCGGGTGATCCGCATGGCAGTTATGTAACAGGAATCCACGGACCCTGACCTCTCCAAATGTACACACGGGGTGACGGCTCAATTTGTACGGCATTCGGTAATCTGGTATCTGAAGATAAAGCTAGCTTATGTCCAATGCAACTAACATCGTGGAATGTTCTAAGTTGCGATCAATGTTATAAAATAAGCATCCACAGACCAGCCAATAATCGAGTTATAAATTGACCCCAACTGACCTCTTGCGATTCACAGCTTCCCAAACAAGCGTTCACCGTGATCGAACCATTACAATGCAGAATTTCTCCGAACTTGTTGACCCATGGCTGAGACGCCAGGTACGTGTAAGGCCTCGTGTGACAAAACCGCTCATCTAAAACGTCAGCATTTGCCCCAAAGATCGACGAACACAAAACGAAGCCTGCTAAGAGAAATTGCACTGAATCCATGTTGAATACAAGCTCCGAAGTCTGTGCTGCGCTGAAAGGCAAGAACGTCTGTCTTATAGTCTGAGTCGTAGGAGTTTTTAATGTAAACAGTGCGGTTTAATATTCCGTCTGCGTTTTATTTACACTGTGACAAATTGTTCTCCCATGAAAAGCCACTGAATACGTGATAAAGACTGATAATGGCCCGGAAGTTCAAACAGACAGGGTCAGTGCCTTTTTAGATAATCAGACAGTACTGTTGGATAGAATTCTTCTTCCTCTAACAAAATTGTCACAGATATTAGTTTGTCTGCGATGCCACCGGGCCAACCTTTACACTGAAAACAAAACGCGAAGAAAGATGTGTCTTGAGAAGACGTTTTCTCTGACATAATGATGTTATTTGTCTTCGTCTGACAAGAGTGCTTGTGAAGCACCATCGTAGTTTCGTACACTTGTAAATGCAATAAAAGCATGAAAAGTGTGGTTTGAGAAATTTAGAGAACTAATAAATGTAATCGCTGTTACAAATACGGTTGTTTTTTTTTTTTTTTTTTTTTTTTGTTTTTTTGTTTTTTTTTTCATTGGGAGTAATGCTTTTGGATTTGGTGACACATTTTGATGATTCAGAATTTGACTATTTGTCCCTCGTGGCCTACGCGTGCGCATTACGTGGAATACGATACCACGAGATGGAGTTTGCATTAAGCAAATATATTGCAAACCAACGAGATCTTTGGTGAATTGTTTTCAAAATGTGACTCGTATACACGTACAGCATAACTATAGTCACACACCTCTTCATCATCGTTCGTATAATTATGTAAACTTCATATAGTCTTATTATTATTATACAATGCAGCCAGGGCTGGATTTCCTCTGCCGAAAAAGCCGAAATTTTACATCGAATGAAAACAATAATACATGTAAAATAAAATAAAGTAGAATTGCACAATTTAATAGATGCAACTTGTAAGAAGTTAGATATTTCCCATATTGCAACCAAATATGGACATTGCTAGATAATTAGGCTTTTTATATTTAACACAATTGTCATCTGTTGACAAGCGTATTTGAATGTATTCTTTTACAGAAAATGGGCCGTATTAGTGCAATAAATGAAATATTGTCAGTGTTAACTTAATTGAAATAAACAATGCATGCCTGGTTTGCATACTCAATGAGCTTATGTAATTATATAATTATTATAATTATGTAATGATGCAATTATTGTCATTGTAAATTTGACAAACTTTGCCATTAATTAATTTTCTTATGGCTGTCTCCTGGTATTTAGATTTAGAAGTTACTAGCATTGTGTCTTTTTGTACAGCTTGAAGCAAAAGTTAGATGATTGAGTATGTTTCTAAGTAGCGCACCATACTATTGTATAGGCCTATAGACAAAAGTGACTGTGTGTGCGAAACGCGTTATATTTGCATGGACAAATGATGGTCCACGGTCACCATATGAACCAAATTAAATCACCCGCTTGTACTATTGGGCAGTGGTCCGTAAACACAATGAACTGGCGGCCTTCCACCACAAAACCAAAATGTCGAATGGCTAAGTATAAAATGTAGCGCCAACAACCCGCGACCGAATGTACTGTAGCGCATTTCTGTCTCCGTTAGTTGTCTGCTGAAAAAATCTGACGGTTGCCATCCCTTTGTAGCCGTACGCATGGTCACCTTGAATGTATCTATTAGCACCTTAGTCGTTAGTCACCGCTGTGAGCCAGGCATGTTATCTTGAATGTATCAATTAGCACCTTAGTCGTTAGTCACCGCTGTGAGCCAGGCACCGGCAGCTCGGACACTGCTTGGGTGGGCATTCCTTAGATTCCATGTTGTACTAATATAATCGCCAGTCCCTTCTGGACTCGGCCCAGTTGTGTGCGCGATGTGAGCCGAATAAACACGAGCAAAGTACCACCGCCAAATCCGTCTATATGTTAGACATTGATTAACCAGGTTATATTACTATATACACCTGAAGGGTAACCATAACCACGGTTACATTTGGAACCTCCGGCGGGACTAAAGAAAACGTGAATAAAGGCGGATTGGCAAAATCGTCTCACAGACCATTTTGAGAGGCAGGAGGCAAGAACCGCCCTCTTGGATGAGGCAGACAAGGTGAGCCCCTGCGACGGCCAGGACCCGGGGATCGTCAAGCAGTTCCTCCGGGAACTGGAACTTCTGGCACTTGAGCACAGAGTGCTCGTTTTTGACAAGAGGGCTCGTGGCAGCATGCTGCGAACAGGCATGCGGTGGATCCAAGGCCACCAGGACAACCCTGATTGGATGGCGTTCAAGACGCATCTGCTCAATTCTTTCGTATCGGCAGATGCAAACAACGCTCGAAGGATCGATCTCCAGCGCTGCACGAGGCAACCGGGCGAATCCCTTCTTTCCTACAACCGTCGCTTCTGTGAGCTCGCAGAAGACGCCTACCCAGGGGGTCGAAACGCCGAGCAGGTAGAGCTGCTCGTCCGCCTGTACGCCACCGGTTTGAAGGACAGGACGCTGGCCGAAAAAATAATCACCCCGGGCAAACCTAACACACTAGAGCAGGCCCAGCAGAGAGTGGCGGCCACCGAGCAGAAGGCTGACAACATGGTCTGGCTCGGATACGAGGCCATGGAGGTAGACGCGTTCGCCGCCTCCCGCCCACAACAGCAGCGCCAGGAACACACAGACGTCGAGAAGGAGGTGCAGATCCTCAAAACCCAGTATGGCAAACTGGAGGCGAAACTGGACCGGCTCCTGGAGTTTAACATGAGAAACCCAACGGCAACCCCAAGCAGAGTGACAACCCCTCGCGACGACCGACAGGGCGTTACCTGCTATTACTGCGGACGCCTCGGACATACGCAGCGGGAGTGCAGAACCAAGCAGCGAGACGCCGCAGGCCCCAGACGCACAGCAGCTCCTCATTCAACCGCGGCAACCACCGCCCCTTCCTCGGCATGACTAGGGCACCATGATGGTCGCCCTCGAGCCATAGTTTCGATCATGGGCATGCCATGTGAGGCATTGATCGACACTGGGGCGGCCAGAAGCCTCCTGAGCGCGACCTGCTGGCAACGGATCGCACGACCCGACTGCCGAAAACAACCGACGCAGGTGATACTGCAAACGGTGTCAGGAACGCCCCTGCAGGCAAGCGGCGAAGTGACGCTGGAAATTGAAGACATCGGGATGTGTTCTTTCATCATCTGCCCAGAGCTATCACTCGATGTGATACTAGGGAGTGACCTACTTCGCCGAGCCGGGTGCACCATCCACTATGAGGACTGTTGCATGACGACGCGGGCACAGGTGCGTGT
>KB311733.1:3939-26290 GCA_000328365.1 Capitella teleta | reverse complement strand
AATCTGCTTCTTGAAAGAATACAAATTAAACATACATACTAGTATGTATTTAATTTACATGCATATGATCTTTGGTTTTAGAAGTTTAGGAGCAAGAACACATATCAAGCGTTCTACCAAATGATGTCCTCTTTCTACAACAATTTAATAATTAATGTGATCTCATCTGCCTATCCATGAGTCTTGTTATCCGCAAAGCTTTGTGTAAAGTGAGCAACCTATTGAATTCGACAATGTGAACTATGCATGTATCCATTACTTGTTATTTTAAAAAAGTGAACCAATTTTATCGTATAGTATTATCTCTTACATGGGTTGTAATAAATGGGTGGTGTACAACTATGCTACCATGGCTGAGAAGGATTGCCGAAAAGCTAACTGTGACATCATGTAGTCATCATTTTTTTATTATCACTTTGCACATGTCTACTAATATTACCCTTTCACGATAGATTGCTAGACTGGGGAATACTGAGCTGAGGCATAGTAATGTCTTTTTTATACATTCCAGACACATTTGAAATAAATACTAGCGCAACACATGCCACGGTCGTTAAGTAACGTAAGTTCGATAGATCGAAACGGAAAGATATTATTTTAAATTATTGGTGTATCCCGATACTGTTAAAATTAATTTTCACAATCTGGAACGTGAATTAAACAGAGCATGTAGATTATACATATACATATACGTATGCGTATACATATACATATTCTACGTCAGCATGTAATATATAGTGCATTCGATATATATGAGTGTCCACACTGTCTGTCGCTGTCATGGTACATATACTGGACAGATAAAAGACCTTTATTCCTGGTCTCTGCATGCCATTAGGCCTTTTCGCGACCACCTTGAAGGAACACACATTATGAACAATTCAGTTGAAAGGACCACCACGTCGGAAATAAGACCAGAAACTGCTCTCTGCCAAAATATATATATCAGCTAGTCAGAGACACCGTTTTTATAAATATGTAAATGTTGCAGCGGGCACGAAGTAGATTTTTATAGCCTAGTTGTCTGGTCTCTTCTGCCATCTTTTGCGCTTCGGTTGAGTCGGACAACATGCTAAGGTTTCTAACACCGTTTATTTACAAGTATTTCACAGCTTGGCGATCTCGCTGCGGGCCCAGTCGAGGTACTTGCTGACGCGGATGTAAACAGATGGCTGCTTCTCGCAGTCAGGACTTCCACGGGAAGTGATGCCAGTCGGAACAAATTTGTTGTTCTTCTTGCAGACCACGGGTCAACCAGCATCACCATGGAAAACAATTGTATACGTGCACAAAGGCAACTCTGGCTTACCTGGCAAGCGCTCTTCTCTCCGGCTTCACCATCAACGCAAATGTGGATAGCCATGATGGTATGCAGCCAGCCAACAATTCCAGCGCGTCTCCATCTTTGCTGGCAAACCTGGTTAGTCGTCACAGGGATGTTAACTCCATCGGGATGGGTGAGGCGCAGTTGTTCTTTTTGGCTGCAATTAGACGCAGTACTCAGATGGGCAGGAGGTTGTTAGCGCTGACTTACAAGCTCTTCTCCATCCGGTGATCCAGCAAGCGTCGTTGCCAGCGAAGGAGTCTGTATCCTCGACCATTTTGATGGTTTTGATGCTGGGGTTGGACAGATCTGCTGGTTCGTTGAAGCGGATCATGGCGATGTCAT
This sequence comes from Capitella teleta, assembly GCA_000328365.1. NCBI lineage: Eukaryota > Metazoa > Annelida > Polychaeta > Capitellidae > Capitella > Capitella teleta. The sequence goes on along the minus strand of KB311733.1, from coordinate 24,621 downwards.
GAAGCTGAAAGCGGAGAACTCGGGATACTGTTGATGCTTTCGAGAATATTAACTTCCTGAGATCCATTCCTTGATGGTCAGAACCTGCTCAGCGTCTCCCATGGAAAGATCAAAATCACCAGCGTACAACTTGTAGTAGGGTTTATCAGTTCTGCAAATGAAGGCATGAGTTTGTGTGAGTGCGAAGACTGGTAGCTTACGCGGCATTAGCCACCATGAAGCAATGAGCTGCGCAAAGAGCGTGCATGCTGTCGATCAGAACAGCTCCACCGGTGTGGCCGAATTTACCGTTCTTTTCCTGTCGTTCTGGAGGGATAGCTGCCACCGCCATTTTCCTTTGGCTGACTCGTCGCCTCCCACGATGAACGGGGTTGCTTCTTTGTGAGTGCCGTAAGCACGGGCTGAAATGAAAAGAGGAGTTATCAGCTGAATCGAACTGGATTTGGTTATACTCACCAGCGCGAGGAAGAGAGCGAGAACTCAGATGATGTTCATTGTTGATGCTAACTAATGTGTAACTTGTTAAACTGAGCAATGGCGTTGAGGAACGAACGCACAGTCTTTTATACCCACGGCTTGTCAAGAGGTTATAGTGTCAGGAGATATCAGGAAATCACTCAATTGTTATTTTAAAAGGCATTGGAAAGGTGAGAAATAATGCAAGTGCTTTGAGTGATAGTGGTAATGCATTACAGTTTTCTCTCTGATGTCACTTGTGGCTAATCACTGGGATGGACAATTGGTTTCCATATGCCAGCTGAGTAACAATTATTCCATCGTCCTATAGTGCGCCATGCAGTTCATCGCAGTGCGCTTAACGCAACCAAACTCATGAGAGGTGAGAAAGTGCGGATTGCATGTACGATGATGGAGCATGAACAGAGCCCAAGACACTGCTGCAATCCAAAGCCTTTATTGGTAACTATGAACTACAACGTTACTTCAGTACATCTACGATGGCCAGTAACCATAGGATGGACTGTATGGAGACCTCGAAGTGTGGTCGTTAATTCGTTTCATTCTGGTTGGAGAGACGAAAAACTGCTTTGGAACAGGAAAAGTCTGGATGGGCGATGGAGTTCTTTGGAGCAAATCCTCTTCGTCTTCCCCATCACAAAACCCCTCCTTGCACTTTGTCTCCTTGTAAAGCCATTGGTACAGCAACCAATCCAGCAGCTCAACTAGACTGACAAAGCTAGCTCCAAGAAGCAGTCCCATGTACCCGCCGAAATCACCTGTAAATACACGTCGAGTTCAAAAATACTGTGGGAACAGAAAAGAGCTATCAAATCTTCAACGAATGGAAGCCTCAGGTGTGGGCAGAATCTTCTCTGCCTTGGGTCGTTGTGGTGATGGTTAACAAGTTATACCACATCTTCATTGACAGGCTAAAGTCTACTTACATTTTAGGAAGAACGAGATACTTACTAAAGAAAGACAGCAATATGTACGATTCTTTCTGTTCCAATTTGGTGGAACTCATGTCTTTGAAGTAGATGTCCATGGTCAGGAAATTTTTTCTGCAATATTGGATAAAGATTTGAAATCATAAATGAAAGTTGTTCCTTTTACTCTGAGAAATCCTCGCTAATACCATCGTCCTTCAGTTGAAATTGATCGAGGTTCGCTTTCAGAATGTCCAGATTATTCTTTATTTGAAGACTGATCGAATTTAGTTCATTCTGTGCAGCGTCAACTTCATGCAAGAAGCTATTGAAGAAGTTCCGCACAATTTCGTTCAGTTTAGTTTTACCTGTGGAAGACATTATTTAATAGGAAATATCACCCAACAATGCCTACCTTCTGCACGATTCCAGAAGACATCTAAACCGCGACTGAGCCTAGCTCGGCCACTCTCTTTGGATAGGGCAAAGGTCATAAGTTCACTTCGGGTCATACCTGGGAGCGGTTCCCTCCAGATGTTGGCATCTTGGATTCGTTGTTTGAACTTTCCGCTATACCCAGGGAGGAAGGAGGTCAAGCTGATTAAATCCTCTATGCAGGTGGCGTAAACACCGGTGAACTCCCTCTGGAGATTAGCAGTCGCTGATTGCAAAGGTCCAACCATGTGGTTGTTGATGGCACTCGACAAATCCTTCATGGATTTCTGGATCTTCATACTGATGCTCGTGAGGTTTTGTCTGAGCTCAAAGACTGATACGAAGTCATCAGTGTAATCTGTATACGAAGAGTGCATGTCCCCAAGCAGGAGTCCACTGGCTCTGATGGCCGCCATTTCTGCTTCCTCCATCAGCACATTACTGAGCATTACAGGCGTGAACTTTATGTTGGCCAATCTTCCCTTCACTGTGTTCAAAGTGTGTGCATATAGCGTCACACAGGAGCGAAGCTGACGAGAAAAGTTGCCAATCTTACCCAAATTGTCCTTCAAATTTTCATATTCATCAATAAATTTTAGACCTGCATCCTCGAAGGCTCCAAGCTCAACTTTGTCCAGATCGATCACTTCGATGTCATCCACTTGTTCGTATGAACTATCATTCACTACAGTCTTGATACCGTAGAAATTGTTCATGATAGCAGTGAAATCAAACAAAGGATTGTCAAAGAAAAAGGTTATATTATTCACGATGTAATCCTGGCATTCAACTACTTTCTTTCGAGGCGAGGCCAGATATTTCGGCAATGTTTCATTCGATACAATTGATGTCTCAAATATTGTAGTATCCTGGATTTGGACTAATTTATTCAAAGCCGACATAGTAACCAACTGTTTTAGACTCTGTTGTTCCCGTATCCCATTTTCAAACTCCCGGAGAGTGGGCCGAATGTAAGATCTCCACAAATCAACCATAGTGTTGTTATCAGCGGCATATTTATCAAACAAAACCTCAAATAGTGCAAACGCGTGGGAGTAATGCTCGTACATTCGCTCACCTGCCAGTACCAGGGAGTCTACATAGGGGCCTAAGTATGCGTCATAAGAGTTGACCAAAATTTCAACGTCTTGGTATGCTTCCGACAAGTCTTTCCGTACAAGTTCCTCCAGGGATGCAATGGCCATTTCAGATTGCTTCAAAAGTGAAGTTCTTGGGTCCATGAAATAGAACTGGACGTGATGTTCATATTCTACAACATTCTGTGTCAGGTTGACCATTTCACCCAAGATGGACATCATCCGCCTTGTGTGCAACCTTTGCTGAATGGACCGAGCATGCCTGTAATTGTAGATTATGTTTTCTTTGGTTGCCTCATCGAGTGATGAGAAGATATTGGAGGCCAGAGATAAGGAGGATAGATCGAACTCGAATGTTGTCATCTCGCAAGCACTCAAACATGAGTTGCATGTTGATATCACATTCCCCGACTCATACACTGCCATAATAAAAACAGACTTGGGATTCACTTGGATATCTGATATACTCACGAGGTACGGCACATTCCAGGAATTCCTTCAGATTACATATCTTTAATGAGTTGACACCGCTAACTGGAAGAATAAAACAAAACGTTATTATGCTGCAAACTACTCATGACGTCAAACTCACTAGCCATATGCGCGTCCACACATCCACAGGTTTTTAGCATGTTTTTTATCTCGCATTCCCTTAAGCACCGCGCGTACGAGTACGTATAATTTTTAGGATAGTAATCCCATTTGGTTTTACCACAACGACCATGCGGAGGAGGTAGGTACTTCGCCTATTAACATAATATCTGGTGTAAAATCATGTGCATGGGTATGACCATAGAAACCATGAGTGTGACCATAGAAAACAAAGCAGAAAATATCTAACCGTGGTGTACTTCATCGCCACCAAAGCATGCGTACCTGGCTTAACACCAAACGCTCGGTCGTGCATCTGCTGAAGATCTCCAGGATTATCAAGCAAAACCTGCGAGGAAACACTCATTCTATGTTATGTAAGAGCACACGTAATAATTTCACCTTGATTCCCTGATCATCTGAGACACCATCTACGTTCTCATAGCCCTCAATATTGAGGGTCAATCGTAACCCTCTTTTGGAGCCTATACATGAATAATTAATTAAGCAAGTTTTCTATCTGCACATGAACTTAAGATCATACCAGAGTGCATGGCATGGGTGATGGAAGAAGCATTGTTGTTGAATGCATAACAAATGCCCATGTCAGTCTGTATTTCTTGGAAATCGTAGATGCAATCCCTGCCATCAAACAAGCATCTGAGCCGAGTATTATATAGAAGACATAAAAATTATGCAGAAATAATCTCTACTTCATGATGGTGTGGTGAAGAGAATGGGTGACGTTCTGTTGGAAATTATGTAACTTGGCCACACCTGTGAACGTACAACCCTATGAAACTAAGGCACAACAGATAGATATACGGGACATACCTTTCTGATTGTCAATCAGGTTTTGAAAAATTTCATCTTTTGCGTGAAGAATTAGCTTGGATTTAGAACTTGGGGGATTTTCCAACAAGCTCCTGATACTCCTAGCATTCATGTTGGCACTTGAATGAAGGTTTCTGGAATCTCCAGTAGCACCAGCATCACCGTTTGCCGTATCATATGTGGTGGTAGGAGCACTAGATTCCCCGTATGTGGTGGTAGGAGCACTAGATTCCCCGTATGTGGTGGTAGGAGCACTAGATTCCCCGTATGTGGTGGTAGGAGCACTAGATTCCCCGTATGTGGTGGTAGGAGCACTAGATTCCCCGTATGTGGTGGTAGGAGCACTAGATTCCCCGTATGTGGTGGTAGGAGCACTAGATTCCCCGTATGTGGTGGTAGGAGCACTAGATTCCCCGTATGTGGTGGTAGGAGCACTAGGATCCCCGTATGTGGTGGGAGTAGCATCAGGGTCCTCATATATGGTGGGAGTAGCATCAGGGTCCTCATATATGGTGGGAGTAGCATCAGGGTCCTCATATGTGGTGGGAGTAGCATCAGGGTCCTCAAATGTGGTGGCAGTAGCATCAGGGTCCTCATATGTGGTGGCAGTAGCATCAGGGTCCTCATTTGTGGTGGCAGTAGCATCAGGGTCCCCATATGCATATGTGCTGGTAGTAGCATCAGGGTCCTCATATGTGGTGGCATCAAATGGGGTGGTAGCAGTAAATGTATCCTCATGTGTGGTGGCAATATAGTCATAGTCAAGATCATAATCTGCAGAAGCTATGAGTTCGAAATATTTTTCATAATCAAAGCCAGTGTCTCTCTCATATTCTTTGCCTGAAATTAAATAAACTAAGCGATTTCAATATTCTTCATTCTTAACTGACCAGTAGAATTGCATGTTTTGTTGGTCAAGTGCTCGATATCATGTATCTGAAAGAGGCTGTTTCCTCTGCTGACAAAGAATAGCAGTTGGTACGTGCCGACCTCAAGACTAATTTGGATGAAGAGGTCATATACATCCAGAAAGTTGACGTTGGTGATGATCGATGCCTCCTTGATGGAGTTATGCCCCTTGAGGAGTTTCTTTACATATAGAGTTGACTCTGGAGAGGTTATATCCAAGTAGACGCGGAGACAGTTCTTTTCAGTCACAGTGACCATTGGACTTTGTAGAATGGGCTCATTGGAGCTCATTGGGTTCATGACGTTTATCATGCTGAATTCACCTTTCAACGAAATTAAAATTAGGAATTTTAAAACTTTATTGGAAGCCTAACCGTAAGTTTCCAGTCTAGTCCACCTCGACCTCCCGGAAGAGATATCACGATAACCACATTGGTCCTTGTCAGTGAAGTCACAAGTTAGTGTATTACGAATTTTATCTGAAATGAGATGAGAATATAATTTGTGGCATTGCTGGACTATATCCATACCTGATTTTGGACATTCTTCATCGCGGAGTTTAAATTTGTTTAAGCCGGCAGAGTAGATATTTTTTGGGTGGGGCATAACAGATTCAACAGTGATGAAAGAGCGGTTTGTAGTGGAGTCAGGTAATCTGTCAATCTGTATATCAAAACTGTGCCACGCCACGCCCAGACCGTGAAGCTGGCTGATTGAAAAATTGCCCATGACTAGAAAATAAAGGTCCCATGTAAAAAGAGTCACTTCATATAACATCTGATATACCAGGATCGGTAATTTCCAGCAGAACTGTGTGGTTCGAATTCTGATTCAGGCTCTCTGTTTGCTTGATGATTAAGTTGCTTTGGGTAAACAACTCAAATGACAAGCAAGCTTCTGAAGCAATCGTAAGCGGGCCAAACTGAAGTTGTGTACTGAGTGAACCAAAACTGTCGAATCCCGTGTAAGACACGACATCTGGATAGCCTGAAAATAGGGATGCTTAAGCCTCTTGTGCAAGTTGCAATGACACTGAACTACCTGTCCATGACATTGGCTTCATCAAGTATTTGATTGAGAAACCTTTGTGAGTTACACTGCTATCAGAGTGAAAGATGACAGACACTGGTCTGTTACTGTAGTTGGTTGCGTTTAAGATTTGTTTGTGTGGATCCAAGAGGCCGCACAATGGCCACATATTTGGCTCTGGTAAGTCCGGATGTTCAATCTGCAGGTAAGATTTTTGATTTTGAGATCAGTCAAACATCATTTTGCAACTCTACCTGGAGAAAGTCATAGTCGCAATCCTCCTCATCTTCAAGGTCAAACTCTTCCACGGTTAAAGAGAGTGTAGCATTAACAGGAACGTGGAAGGTGTACAAGCAAAGTTGGTTGTTTGAGTACGCAATTGGAAAACCCGGCGATTGAATAACACCCGTCATTCCGTAGATCTCAGCCCCGCAACCTACAAAGCATACAGTTCACACAAGTAAACTAGTTATAATTTGATATTGATTGGTTAAGTAAAATTTGATATTGCATGGTTAAGTAAAATTTAATTTGATATTGCATGGTAGAGTAAAATTTTATAAGTAAAATGGATAAATTTGATATTGCATGGTCCATTTGAATGTGATATATTGCATGGTTGAGTAGAATTTGATATTGCATTTTTAATTAGAATTTGATATTGCATGGTTAAGTAAAATCTGATATTGCATGGCAGAGTAAAATTTTATAAGTAAAATAGTTAGTTTGATATTGCATGGTTAATTAAAATTTGATATTGAATGTCTGCATGGTTAATTAAAATTTGATATTGCAAAGTAAAATTTAATTTGATATTGCATGGGAGAGTAAAGTTTTATTAGTAAAATGAATAAAATTTGATATTGCATGGTCCATTTGAAAGTGATATTGCATGGTTGAGTAGAATATGATATTCCATTCTTAATTAGAATTTAATATTGCATGGTTTAGTAAAATTTGATATTGCATGGTAGAGTAAAATTTTATAATTAAACTAGTTTGATATTGCATGGTTAATTAAAATTTGATATTGAATGTCTGCATGGTCAAATAAAATTTGATATTGCAAAGTAAAATTTAATTTTATATTGCATGAGAGAGTAAAGTTTTATTAGTAAAATGAATAAAATTTGATATTGCATGGTCCATTTGAAAGTGATATTGCATGGTTGAGTAGAATATGATATTCCATTCTTAATTAGAATTTAATATTGCATGGTTTAGTAAAATTTGATATTGCATGGTAGAGTAAAATTTTATAATTAAAATAGTTTGATATTGCATGGTTAATTAAAATTTGATATTGAATGTCTGCATGGTCAAATAAAATTTGATATTGCAAAGTAAAATTTAATTTTATATTGCATGGAAGAGTAAAGTTTTATTAGTAAAATGAATAAAATTTGATATTGCATGGTCCATTTGAAAGTGATATTGCATGGTTGAGTAGAATATGATTTTGCATTCTTAATTAGAATTCAATATTGCATGGTTTAGTAAAATTTGATATTGCATGGTAGAGTAAAATTTTATAATTAAAATTGTTATAATTTGGTATTGCATGGTCAAGTTCAAAGTGATATTGCATGGTTGAGTAGAATATGATATTGCATTCTTAATTAGAATTTAATATTGCATGGTTTAGTAAAATTTGATATTGCATGGTAGAGTAAAATTATATAATTAAAATAGTTATAATTGGTATTGCATGGTCAAGTTGAATGTGATATTGCATGGTTGAGTAAAATTTTATATAGTTTGGTTGAGTTTACCGTCAGAAGACACTGAAGCCAGTTCAGGTTGAAGCACCGCACTCTCTGGGATTTTCCCCCACTTGTACTCCTCATTGCTGCTGACCATGCTTAAAGGACACCTTTTGGTCACTTTTGAAGTGCATGAAATTTGTCTCCTAGGGGCTGGACTGACCCCTGCCAAGTGAGAGTTTGCAATAAGGTACGGCGGGGTAATTTTAAGACTGTTACCGGCATCCTTAGCATTAATGCACTCCATTGTAGACACCTGGACGTCGTTAATGGAGAACTCATAAGACATCGATTGACCAAGAATAACTTGGAACTCAATGGCACGAATGCCTTTGGGCATACAGAAGGAGTACCTCTTGAAGCCTCCGGGGTTACTACCATCGACCTCAGCGTCCACTGGGCTGGATAGTAAACCGTCCTCACGAACAATGAAAGTTCTGAAGTGGAAGGTGTCATTCTCCCTTTTCTTTATTCTAATCCAATAGGATACTTGATGCTGTTGTGTAAAGTTGTGGAATGGTGAGATTAAACGTAGGTGATCACCAGTCATTCCGAATCCAGATCCCACGGTTAACATGGACTCTGCAATCACCGGTGGTTGGGACTGGAGGTTGTTTATTGATCGGAGAATAACTAACTGTCTTTGGTTGAACTTGATGACAGGTATGGGCTTCGTTTCCATTGGACACCTTTCAGATTTCCACGGTGATAGCCACAAAGAAAGTCATCCTCAAAACTACAAGCAAGGGAAGTTTGGTCAGCTGGAATGTTTCAGTCATGAACACCATTGAATGTATCAACCAGTCAAATAGCTACCACACTCCGTGACCTCATCACTTCCATCGATGCAGTCGCGCACACCGTTACACTTCCATTCCTCAGGAACCCATAATAAACTATGAGAGCATTTGAACCAGCCATCCTGACGCTCTGCAAAAATTCTAGAGTATGTAACCCATGATAACAACAAACCACTCACTGCACATGGGAATCAGGCAGATTTCTCTTTGTCCGTACTCATTCACAAAACACCAAGGGCCGAGCGGATCCTTGCTTGGATTTCGACAGAAGTTATCAGCTAGTTCCAAGCCACCGACAAGTCCTGCAACCTCATTATCTCCAAGATAATCTCTCAATTTATGCCATGATTGGCAAGGTAAACCAGAAGCGGATTTTTTTCTGGAGCCAAGATAGTCTTCACCATAAGCTGATCGGAAACACTTCTCGTTTGCTGGAATAGAGTAAATTGAATTGGTTTAAAATAGGTATGCATACCTGTACTTCGTACTCACAAAAAGTCTTGCATGGTTTGAGTTCGATGTCGTCCAAGCTGACACCACTGATTCCAGAACCTATTCGAGTTGCTTGTATTGTCACTTTATTGATGCCCTTATAGCTGCTCAAAGAGAGATACAGCGACTGCCAAACGTTACTTGAATTACTGGTGTGCACGTCATCATGGACCTGCAATCAGACAACTGCTCAAACGCGTCCTATAAAACAACCTCTGGGTTTAGTATACCGTCGATTCAACCAGATCTTCACTTGTCACCAACACAGTCAATTTAATAGAGTTATAAACCTTGAAGAACATCAGGAGACACGCATCAGTTAATTGTACATAATCTGTTTGGATCTTGGCAGCCAAGTTCGCCCGGTGTTTGGTCGCATGGAGCGTTAGGTAATGTCCTTCCTCTGGGAAAACATTAGGATCAGTCAAAGGAGTTTTGCCATAATTAAAAACTTACTGAGGTTGAAAGTATGGTCCATTCCTGGGGTGACAGCAAATTTGTCTCTCATGTCGTTTTGCAGCGCCATGCCACACGGACGATCAGACAGGCTTCTTCCAGTCTCGAAATCACAGTGGAAATTGGGAACAGCTTCGTTTGGAAATTGTGTGATTGGGCAAGTTGAATAATTTCATTAATTTGCACTAGCAACACTTACAGACAGAACGATGACGCCTGTAATATCTAATTACAGATGCTTCGGATCTTTTAGACCTTCCAGATGGTGAACACGTTGTACCGTTTGGATCGTCATCAATATAAGAAGTCAGAGTACATCGCTGGATTTCTAAGTCAAATAATACACCAGAGCATCTGCGGTTTTCCAGGAAGGAGCATAGATGCTGGCAAACTTCCAAGGTAGTGTCACGAATCATTTTGGCGAAAGTGGGTGGGTTGATAAACCCACAGAATGATTTCTTCAGTTCATAGTATTCATTATTCTCTGGAAGTTCTGTTTATAAATAAATCTCATCATTTTACTGGTAGAGCTAATTAACTACTTGCCTACCTCTAATATTGTGCCGATTAGCCCTGGTAAAGGCTTGTATGAAAGCGTCATACGCACCATGCTTTTGAATTGAAGACATCCTGGTAGGAGATTGAACATATAATTGATTCATAACAGTGTACTTTGTCAGAAATTCCGACCCATACCTGTATGGATTCAGATTACAAATAGTGACCCTTGGAAATGGTACTTCTGGTGGATATGTCGTGGTCAGTTCAATTTGCGAGTTGTATTGAAAGTACTCCATCAACTTCATACTCATCGCAAAAATGAACACAGCCAAGGCTCCGAACGTGACAATTATCCAGATAAGTCTGAATAAGAAAGCATTCTAGACTCTGCCAGTGGGTGTAATAATGAGCACACTTTCTTAAGGTGAATGTTTTCTCTTCGCCGATTTGCAAACAACCCTGCCATGAGGTCTGGCTGGAGAAACGGTGCCACAAGGTCTCCTCTTCATCTTTTGCTGTTTTGGAAGCCTGCTCTGGGAGTTCTGAAAGTAATTAAGAGTCAATATTCATGCAGGTAAATTTTCGATTAATTTTATACCGGTAAATCATTCGTTTGCACTACATGCATATTAATCAAAATTTTAAAAATGCCCACCCCCACTTCCAATAATGAAAAAAAGACAAAATGAACACACAAAAAGTGTACTTGCAATAATTTTATCAAGCATACAAGAACGCAATGTTTGTAGCAGTTAGAATTGTCGTTCATGGGGGGAGTACAGACTTCCCTATAACATTGATGGTCAGTTCCGAGTGCTCGTGATGAAACCAGTATTGGTCTTCTAGTAAGTAGCCGTCCTTTTAAAGATATTCCTGGGTTACTGGAGTTATACCTAAAAGGGGCGATCTGGGGCTTTTGTGAGCACAAGCAACAAATTCGGGACACGTATTCTTGGGGTCCTTTAGATAATATTTGGCCTAGGACACAACCTGTACCTCATTAATTAGTAGTAATTAGCGTAATAAGGTCAATGCGTACAGTCATCATATATCCCTTATATCTCAGACAATTATCGTGCGATCGATGTGAATTAATATCATTGGACGCAGAAGAGGACAAGGATTACACAAATTTATACTTTTAGTATAATACATTGTCGAGTAATTAATCATGAGTAATTAGCATGGCAATCAGGTAAAATAATGGTCGAATAATTGAAAGTAAATTGTTTTTCATGCGTTTTTTTTTCCCAATTATCGTGCTTTGAGAAATATATTGGCTTGTTATTTAGTCTTCAATTACTCTTAATAAAAGCGCAAACCCAAGTAAGATTAATAAAATAGCCCATACAGTGTGTAAATCATAACGGACTTCATGCATTCATAACGTTCTCCTTCAGTATTTTCGTCTGTACGAGTGATGAAGCCACCCCGTGTAAGTGTCATAAAATGATCTTTTAACAATCTGTTTGCACACATTAGGCATACACTTGTGTAGATATAGAGCATTTTGAAATGTTTATCAATAACTTTGAGGCATTAAGTTCGTCTGTCGGCTTTCTAGCTCCATCTTCATGGGCGTTGAGCTATTCTAAAGATGCTATCACATTTGCCTTTGATATAATCTCGTTCCAAGACTATTGCTGATCATCTCCCACCCCTTCACTAAGGTTTCAGGGTGGCTACTCCTGGATGTAATGTCGATATTGATAATCATTATACATGTAATATCATAAGTTTCATAGAAAACGAATGTAAATGGATAGCCCTGTGTGCCATGTGAACAGTTAAATAATATATTAATTTTTCATTCCTTTAATCATTGAGGTTCTCTTCCTGATTGCTTTAACTACCAACTAGTTTTGAGTAGACCCCGGAGCAGATCGTACTTAGCCAGGATAGGCTGGCTACAGTAAAAATTACCTGCTAGCTACTTAAGCCGCTCTACCAATCAGAGATATCTGCTCAACATTTTGATCTGCGGCTAGCAGCGGCTTGAAGTGGCTTGGCAATGGTTGCTATATATCGTCCTATTATGTATAATTATATCAGCAGTTAATACAAATGAGTGTACATACACTACTCTCTACAGGTACTACTATACTGATGTGGTGATTTTAAGATCAAACGATTTCCAAATCCTATAATGTCCCACTTAATTATACTTTCTTGTGTTACATTCAAGAGGTTATTTATGGCATTTTATGAACACTATGAAAACCATTATCACTTTGTTTTATAATGCAAATTCAGCTGGGTTCTAAGAATTGTTAAGTGCAAGCAAATAATATATGCAGCAGGAAGAGCAAGAAAATAGAGGAACAGGTTGGAAGAGGAAAGAGGATGGCGAAACGAATGAGTTGTCGCATCAGGACCTTGAATGAAAAATTTGCGGGTTTCATGTTTCGGTTTGCAATTGTTGGGCAACCTCCGTGTTACATGTATATAGCTTAACTAATTGCAGATCAAATAATATAATTCCACTAATTTTTCAGACCAACAAAAGCAATGCATGAAGACCAGCAATGCAATGAACCAAGTGCTATGAAAGACCGATTCAAATTATTTTAGGCCTCTGAAATCTGTAATGAAGGTGCGGCAGTGCTTTAATTTATAACAGTAAAAGTACAATCAATCAAAAGTGGTAGACTTAATGGCAGGTAAAGATCAATAATATACATGTAGCTAGCAACCAGTCATCTACTCGTGAAGGAATTTTTTACATTAACCCTAGTATGTAATACTACGTATGCTGTGCATCCTATGTCAGGCCAAAATATTTTTGACCTGCAAAATGCCCATTCCAGCTAGATATACAGACTAGGACGATATGCATGAGCATATATAGTGCACGCATCTGTACTTTTATAAATGATATAAATATTGAATGCAACAATGGGAGTACTGACCGTCATCGATGGATTCAATCGGCGTCCTCGGAAGTCGACCAGGGGCCTCGAAAATGCATCGAGACATCTCTGCAGGAAAGGCTCAACAGGTCAAATTCTGAGCCACTGAAAGCCCTGACCACACGCTCCTCACGTAGGTATCGAATGGACACAAGTTGAGATCGTTCGCTGAGGAGTTCAAAAAGGTGAGTTGAAGACTATTCATTGGCTGTTTGAGCAGGTGGCTGGCAAAATGCTTGTGGGTTTGAAATGGGGGTTGGGCGGGGGATCATGCTCGTAATTACAATGTTTATCTACTCACACAAAAAGCCCGCCGATTACTTCACACAAGGGTTAGGGTTTAACCGGTTGGAGTAAGGGTTATAGGGACTTATGCTTAGAGAACTCGGTCTTGTGAGCATTCGCCGTGCATTCTATCGTTTTTGCAGACCAGAGCCTTTCTCCGAGCATCTGGGGGCGGATCTTACAATCACACGGAAGGAATCTCGTTGAGGTGTTTAATGGAATAATTTATAAGTGAAGCATCTTAATATTTTAATTTTAAAAATAGCTCAAAATAACAGTGATTAGGGTACACGTGCACCGTGTTGCACTGAAAATGGCATTCCGTCTGGAATGACATAATATGATAACAGACCGTATTCCCGTCTGTGTGTTGTTGATCTTCAGATTTGTTTCTGTCACCATCAACTGCCACTGTTTGCCAAACTTTACGTGTTTGAATAAAATTATTATTATTATTATTATTATTATTATTATTATTATTATTATTATTATTATTATTATTATTATTATTATTATTATTATTATTATTATTATTATTATTATTATTATTATTATTATTATTATTATTATTATTATTATTATTATTATTATTATTATTATTATTATTATTATTATTATTATTATTATTATTATTATTATTATTATTATTATTATTATTATTATTATTATTCGCCTTCTGGATCCATGGCCGCCGAATCGACTCAGTTGGCGGCGGGGGGCCATATCCCAAACACAATTGGAGGCATCGACAATCTCTCAACTGTGTTGCCGGGTATCTGCGCTCGCTGTACACAGTCGGTGCGTCCACTCGATGCCTGAGGTCATCACCTGACCGATGCCTACTTTCCGCACCAAAAGTGATAACAACATACGGTACTCGATTCTAGAAAACCATAGAATTACTATTTTACCATAGAATCTACCTTTTAAACTAAGAGAAAAGCAGTACTGTTTCTTTAAAAAAAAAAAAAAAAAAAAAAGAGACCTTGAACCTTGACAGAACTTTGTTAAAATAATTTACTTTGTTTTATTTTATTTTATGCTTCTCTTTCCAACTCCTTGTTTCATGTTACGTGCATAGAAACTTTTAGATACATATTGCGCTATAAAAGTCAATAAATTATTACATGTATATTACAGTATTAATATTGACTCAATGAATATAAATTATTTAATAATATTTGTATGCCAGCACCTCAAAGCGCTACATGACTCTACCTGATGCGCGATATAGATAAAATTTCGACATTTTCCTGCTCTGAGTTTGTATTAGATCAAAACCCAACCAAGACCTCTTCAACCATTATGCTGCCATATGACCATTTCTGATCAATTTTCAGTGCGATGTGTTCATTTTCCTGATTTTTGCAAATCTCAATTTTGCACAAAAGGATTTGAAAAGTTCTGAAGTACATGTTAAACATCTGGGATGTCGACTAAGCTGATCGTGATAGCAAGCTTAGATTATATTAGTCGTAGCTACTAGTCCGTACATGATATGTATGAATATATTATTGGTCATAACCTTTTTGGTTTTATCTCATGACCTGAATCAAGAATTTCTAAACCGAAGTTGCAAAATAGAAAAACAAAAAGCGTGAGAATAAATTTATTATAAATTCCTATTTTCATCATCTTTTCAATGCACATATCCATTCATCTGGTACTGCTCCTGTGACTGTACTTCTGTGGTCATTCACATACGGAATATGCAAAGATTTGTCATCCCCAAATACTTGCAAACGATGGCTTGATGGATACTGCAAATAAATGGTAGAAATATCAAAATCTAGTTTCCACTGTTGCAAATACCAAAGAGTTATTGTAAAATATTAATGGCGGGAAGATTAAAGTATAAAGCTCATCCCCACCATGACGTGTATTCTACGATCAGCCGTTGTGTAGAACAGTTGGCGATTGCGTTGCCATCGAGCCATGAGTCCAGCAACAGACCCCATCTGTGAACGATAATTCCGCAGCTTGTCTCTCGTCAGGAAGTAAGTGGACGGCCCAGAATTTGCAGCTGCGTACAGCAGGAAGATGTCATCATGCGACCTGAACAAAATCATTCAGAAATATACTTCTTATTATTTCTAGAATTTGGAGCAATGATGCTTACACATCCGCAGAGTAAAAGAACGCCACTTGTGGGAAGCGTTTCTCCACTGAGGCCCATCTGCGACGCACGTGTTGTCTGCCAATGACGGCCAGGCGAAGTGACTCCGGATTCCGACTCTTGCTAAATAAATCTTTCAGAGCCATTTCGAGCCGCTATAAAAGCAGAAATATTAATTCTTGGCATCACGCAAAAAGAATGTTTGTAGCGGATCCGAGCAGCTCAACTCACAAAGGTTGAGCTGCTCGGATCCGCCACACTTTCTCAACAAACCTCACAGCCTTGACGTTCTTTCACAGAGCGCTTCCAATCCCAAGAAACCACGTTCAAGCCGTCTATAACAACGTCAAATTTTCCGTTTTTGTGCACAAAGTCGAGATAGGCATCCATTTCTTTTGGATTTGTTTTTTCGTAGATATCGTTGCCAATCATAACATCATCAGTGAGCGATTTCTTTATGATTTCAAATTCTTCGTCTGTCAGAATATCCCTCTGTGTCTCTGCGTCACAAACATCACAGCAAAGCCTAAAATAGAAACATCCAGATTATATCAGATCCACAAGATTTTCAACTATACAGGTAACGTCAATATGTCAAACTCCATAACTCGAATTGCTCTATAACTCAAAGCCATTTCAAATCCCTGAGTCCCTTCCTTTACCCGTACATTGAATTTTGTAACGATATGTCAAACTCCCATAAATCGAAAAGCTCTATAACTCAAACTCTTTTTCCGTCCCAGTGAGTAACTTTAGATACCTTTATGTTGAAGTTAACTCAAATATGTCAGATTTTCACACATGGTTGAATGCTAGAGAAACTTTGCCTGTGATTGCATAAAGCTGTCTTAATTAATTGTTAAAATCGGAGCTTCCAATCAGCGTAATTCACACCTTTCTCGAAGTTGACAGCGAGCGTTTTTCGAAGTAACTTCCGAATCCTATTGATGCTTACAATAGGTGTCAAAACAAAGATGCGTTCCTTTGTGGTCGCCATTGTTTAAAGACATGCAACGATCACAGAAATCTACAAAGCGTTTTGTGATCTTTTTAAATTGGCAATATCAGAGAAAATATGAAAGGCACACAAGACTTCAAAGGGAAATGAATACTAGGTATATTAATGAGCGGAAGGAAGTGTTGGGTCATCCTTCTGTCTCTGCACGTACACTCGCCATCATGGCTTCGAAGAGAAAACTCAACTGTGTCACCCTTGATGCCAAGTACAAGGCCCTCTGTGCTTTTTTCCCATGCTTGATCCATGTTATCTCCAAGACTCTATAACCCAAAATCATTTCGACAGTCCCTTTACTGGCGCCCGTATCATCCGATTGGTTTGGGTGGAGCCGTAAAACCCCATCCCGCATGCACAGTCCCTTGAAATTCGACATATGGATATTGTACCGTATTCCTATAATTATTCGTAGCGATTCAATGTAGATAGTGAAATTTCTCACAATACTGAGATGAATGAATTTTGAACCTTTTAATAGATGAGCTCGTGGTGTCCCAGCCATCACTGGAAAAAGAAATGGAGAATTATTTAGCCAAACATAAAATGCTGAGTAACCTTTGGAGCCAATCAGCCACACCTTCAGCAGCGGCTGCAGTCGGCAAAATCCAATGTAATTCGCGCATTACGTCAATCAGAGCGTAGCAAACATCACGATCGAATTCACCAGAGAAAATTTCCAGATAAAACGGACTCAATGGAGCCACATTGTGGTAGGCCATTTCACGGAGCAGAGAGAGAGCCTTTGCATTCTCTTTGTGACGAAAAAGCTCGATGATGAGGTTTCCGTAAATTTTGGGTGACAGCCTGATATTGAATTCTTCCACTTTCTCTTTCAGATTGAAGCACTCGGAGTAAAGTTCAGTGCTGGCCAGAACACTAATGAGACGATCGCATGCTCGCACGTCCAAAACGGGATACTCTCGCATCAGATCCTCATAGCTCTTTTTCAGTAGCGCGGTCTCTCCTTTACACTTGCTCAACAGTCGAATAAAACCGAGATAAGGCACAAGCAATGGAGCAGCCCTCTCATGATGCACATACTCAAAGACGACCTGTCCTAAAGGCAAACAACGCTCGTGTGAATGATACTCCGAGAGAAGCATCAAAAGTAAGGATGGCCAAATAAGAGCTAGACGCCCATTGGGATAAATTAAGGAGCATAAATTATGGAAAGCCGAAGTGACCATTGCAATATCGTCAGCATTGACACTCTCCTGTGACAGAAGAACTTCCACAGTGAACTTCATGCAGTCGTTCAAATCGATTCTCAGTTCTCCAAGAACTCCAGCATCCTTTGAGTCTGTTCGATACAAGGTTTCATCTCTGAAGCTTTCATCAATTTTGAATGTTTCTGGTTTTTGAGTTTGAGATCCCAGCTCAAAAGATGTCATGATTTCTCTGTTGAACCTAGATAGCGGGTACCCCTCAAGTAAGCTGAAGCGCTGATCCAGGTGGCCATGGCAACACCTCAACATTGAGGGACTGTTTGAAGAGAGGACGCCCCGGGCGGAGGCTCGCTCCAGGAGTCGTGGTATCTGCTTCAGGCAATGGCGCAACATGATTGCGCTACACAATGCTAACAATCAATCCTTGGTAACACCTGAAACAGCAGAAAATTAAAGGCAATTAACGAATTATTTAATCAGGAAACAAAAATACTCAATTAGTGTAAACAGGTCAGGTCAGTCAGGTCAAAAGATTTCAGTCCTTTTATATCAGGACTCAGTGTAACAGTGAACATGGGAAGACGTTATGATTTTGAACAGTTTGTGGAGTGACAAGTTCAAGCAGAATATAATACCCGAGAAAAGAAGATTCGCTTGAATATTAGAATTGCCGTACATGGTAGCCCAACAAGTTACGCCATTCGCTCATCTAGCAGAATCTGTTTGCAAAACAGATACTCACGTGAACTCAGTTTTATGAAAACACTAACGTTCTTGAGCTGTCAGAGAGAAGCCAGCATGCTTTCACTAAATGGGTCAAGGATCTTAGCGCACGTGATTGGCTTACAATTGGGTCGGGTCAAACCCGGATCACGATGTTTACCAATGAAAAATCAGAAAAAAATAGTACCTGATATTTGAGTCTATTACTCTAGTATATCAGCGTTGTCCATTCTAAATGTTTGTAAAATTACGTGAAATATAATTTGAATGCTTTTGCGTATCCACGATTGCGAAAGAGAAGTCAAAGGTAAACGTAAACATTTATCTGAGCAAGGATACATCGTTCCAGTGAAACCACGTGGTTTGTCGCGTGGCGTTGTTTGGTCGCCATTTTTCTCGTGTTATGATCGACGTTTGTTGCTGAGGTCATCCTTTTGCAAGCGGAATTTCTTCAAAATGAGCGACGAGGACCGGGATATCGATATTGAAAGCGATGTAAGGATTTCTCTATAATTGGATTTCTCTAATTAAAATATGCTCTCTCATTCCATTGATTCAATTTTCCTTCTCAGGATGATGTCGACGAAGAAGCAAACACCCAGTTCATGACACAGGTTCGTCAATTCGTTTCGCTGTTCTCGTTTTGAATTATGATGACCGCCGGAATTATAAGTGTCAAATGTTGGATATATTTCGGGGGCCTTTTAGTTTACTGATCTTGTCTCAAAATAGAATACGGCTAGGAATTATCGATTTTACTTTTTGTTTCGGTGGGAGGATCAGGGTGAATCTCACTTCAACCTGCCACCTGGTAACCTGCATAATCATGCATGCGCACGTACTTGAAACTGAAACTGTTCCAACTCAGTAACCTAAACCTCCCCAGTAGCATGGTTATCAGTAGTAATCACCTGCTCACGGTCCCTTCAACCTTTGAACCTATTGAGTAATTATTCAAAACAAAGGTTACTTGGAAGAGGTGGATCTGGAAGCACTGCAAGCAGTCCCAAGATTTTAGTAAAACTAAACCGAATAAAATAATTTTTACTTATTTAAATTTATTAATCATAATCATGTTAATGTTAATCCTGTTAATCATGTTACAATATTAAAAAATAGCTCTCACACTGAGGTTCCTGCCTTTCTTAAAATTATTTCAATGTTTCAAATCTTACCCGTACTGTGTACTGTGCAAAACGATGAATTGATCCAATGTAGAACTTTTAATGAATGAGTCCTAGTTTGAGCTCAGTTTAGATTTGAGTAATCGAGTTCAATCTGGAATCTTGGACCTTTTTCTGATTTTGAAACTTTGCTTACAGGCTGAGAAGCGTGCTCACCATAACGCACTGGAAAGAAAGCGCCGAGACCACATCAAAGAAAGCTTCCATAACCTCAGAGATTCCATTCCCTCCGTTCAGGGAGAGAAAGTTGGATCTAAGGTTTGTTTTGCTTTCTTCGTGATTGCCTCCTAATTATCCGCTTTCCATTCACATTTAACCCGGGGCTTTGCCCTCAATGCACTGTGAACCTGTGTTATTGTAGGGTTCCTTACAGGCGAGTCGAGCGCAAATTTTGAAACAGGCCACAGATTACATTCAGTTTATGACTAAAAAAAATGGCACCACACAGAGTGATATTGATGACTTGAAAAAGCAAAATAGCCTCTTGGAGCAGCAGAGTAAGTTCTCTGTACCATGGTGTATTTGATTATCAATTTTTATCTCCCTGCAGTACGTGCCTTAGAAAAGGCCAAGACGACAAGTAGCTTCGCTAGCCAATCATCTTCATTGCTTTCATCTGGCGGAAAAATTGGCATGGCTCATGATTCCGAATCTGAAAGCTCAGACACGGAAGTTGCTGGGTCGAGGAAAAAGAAACTTAAAACCAAATAGCAGCCGTTCTCCCCTTGTTTGTTGCCCACCTTCAGTTTGAGACTTCCCTCAAAATTCTCTGAATTCCTCCAGAATCGTGTAAGGATTCTTTGTACCATGCAGCATTGAAATTGATATACCGTCGACTGCCGTCTCTTCAGAACGTGGATATAACATTGAGATTCTGCATCAGTTACTCTTGAACTGTGTGAGGACTGGGAACTCTTACTGCACCTGGCGACCCATTTGTCTTCTTGTTATGTTATCAATTGTGTCATGAGTTAGAGCTTTGCTACCTTGTT
>KB311728.1:40287-58869 GCA_000328365.1 Capitella teleta | reverse complement strand
GAATAGGTAGCACCATTCAAGGAGTATTCATTCTTATCTCATGTATAGTTTCTTATGTAAACCCCAAATTTTCAATAAATCGTGATCTAAACCGCAAAATCGAATAAAAACTATATAGAATTATTTCTACAGGCCCATTTACGTTGTAGCAGCTATGGAGATTAAGATTTAACTGTGCAAGATTTAAGAATTAAGGATTAAGGATTTTTTTTTAATATTTAATTAATTAATAAGGATTATTAATTTAAGGATTAAAATTGTTTTCTCATGCATGTAATGCAAACAAAGAACAGTTATATACGCACACGTATTAATTTTTGTTCGCGCGGATATTACCTAAAAAAAAACAAAAAACCAATAAATAAATTAAATAAATGAATAAATAAATAAATAAATAAATAAATAAATAAATAAATAAATAAATAAATAAATAAATAAATAAATAAATAAATAAATAAATAAATAAATAAATAAATAGAAAATAATAATAAACGTAGAACCAAATGCAAGTAAAATTAACCCACTCTCACTAATTCGTTTGCACCATACAGTGTTTGGCACTTTTGTGCCGGCCAGATATGATTTAATTTAATTACATCCTCTCGATCCACGATGGGACACGCGGAGGATACAGATCGACCTGGCGCCCAGATTGATTATCAACCAGATAATGCTGCTCAACCTAACATGTATTCAGTACGTTTGTGAAGTTTGTGTTACTCCATTGTATAGAATTCATGGCAGACTCTAGTATATAGGCATTGGTTCACTCTTCATAGATCACACAATATCTTCACGGGTGGCCAGAGCGACAACGGTTCCCGTGTGGAACCTTTGCCTGGCCTTCCTGCTTATATCAGCAACGACATCAAACACTATAGACTGCAAATATATCGACGCACAACATCACAAACTTATTTACACACTAAATTTCTTACATTACTAAGCTTTACTGGCTGCTGACGTTTAAGTTTAAAAAAATGTACTCCGAGGTCATATTGTTATTTTAAGTACTTGTATTTAATTTTTATTTGTAAATATGTTATTTTGTTTATCTCGTTGCAAGATTGAGCGAATAAATAAATTCTCTCCCTCTCTCTCTCTCTCTCTCTCTGCTCTCTCTAGTCTATTCAAGTCACGCTAGGAATTAAGTGTATGCAGGATAAAATTATATGCGTGGAGACAGATAAACATACCATTATAAGTGTATTCTCCGTTAATAATGATTACATACATGTAACTCTTATCAAGATATATTTGTGCCCGATGAGTGATAACAGATCCGCCTCTTGCAAAAGCACCAATACTAAAATAATAAATCCTAAAATCAGAGGAAAACGAGTCTGGAATCAAGTTGAGTATAAAAATGATAGTCAATCAACAGAAAAGACCGATACGCTTCGTCATAACAATACAAAGTAAGCATCGAGCTTATTTTATCCTTCATATTGTTTGCGTATAGTGACCAAAACAGCGCAACCCCGATTGTTGAGAATGTGGAGGTGTTTCCCACGACGAAATATCACTTCAGCTGCTCTGTCCAAGTGGAAGCCGTCCTTCAAGGTTGGTTGTGGCACA
Organism: Capitella teleta; assembly: GCA_000328365.1. NCBI lineage: Eukaryota > Metazoa > Annelida > Polychaeta > Capitellidae > Capitella > Capitella teleta. Next base: position 57,291 of record KB311728.1, on the reverse strand, counting down.
CCATTGAGCTGCTGGTTGCTATGAAGGCCCCTCATGGTAGGAGGTTGAGACTGATGATATCGACATAGGCCTGATATATTGTGCTATGTAGGGCCAACAAGGAGACAAGCAATGGCTGTCATGCCGCAATTAACACCAGAGGACGGATGGGTCGAGATATTCGGAGATTTTGTGACTAACGGCAGTTTGTATACATTTTGAACTTTTAAATAAAAAATCAAATCAGTCAATTTCGTCGTTATCGTAATTTCATAATTATAATTTCGTAATTATGAAAAAAAAAAGAATAATAAATTTGTTCGTATTTCAGATACAGAAGCAGTATCCATCTCAGCCTCTTCGGACCCTGGTGTCAATTTCGTATTCAGGGAACCAGAACTTATTCAAATTCGGAATAACGGCCAATGGCGGAAGCAGGCGGATGAACGAATCGATCAAATACGCAAGGGTGACATCCACATAAGGTTTCGATTATTTGTTATCCTGTCACGAGAATTAGTTTAATTATATTCACAGTGTGTCAATTTCAAGCTTATTTCATCCATCAAAAGTTCAGATCAAGGTATTTATAGCACCGAAAACTAGTGCTATGTTGGTAAACAATTGCATCTGTTATATTTACAGTTGAAACAAGACAAACATGATTTCGCTTTCGGATCTGCAGTTGACGCATCGAGGATATATGGCGAGAAACCAATGGATAAGTTGTACCAGAAATTCTTTTTCAAGCACTTCAATTGGGCAACAATCACGAATGCCATGAAATGGCACTTCATGGAACCAAAAAAAGTAAATTATTATTGCCAGTAAGAAATATATACTATAATTCAAGTTTTCCAGGGACTCTTGTATACTGATCGAGTAGACCAGGCCATCGACCGGTTAATATCCAACAGGTAGGTCAACTACGTATGTATTTAATCTCATAATTCATACATCTGACAGGGTCAAAGTTCGGGGTCACTGTGTCACATGGGGAAAAGAGGTCAAAGTTGTCACTTGGCTGAAGGACGAATCTCCAGAAGGAGTTGCCGCAGCCGTTCAACGACGAATCAATAATCTCACAGACCTGTACAGCGGAAAGTACGCCACCCTGTCATGATTGTATATATTATATGTGTTTACCTTTTCCAAGTTCTGATTATATTTCCTTTGTCCACATCAGTCTCCAGTATCAAGAGATGAAGTCGCACTTGCATAGTCCCAAATCCTAGATTTTCGTAATGTTGTTTCAGTATAAGCCATTGGGATATCTGCAATGAGCAGCTGCATGGAGACTGGTATGAACAGAAGATCCAGGAGGTAAGGTTTGTGGACGGCATTTTCCGTGCTATGCACGAACGTGATGGCAGCGCAGCACTGTGTACGAATGACTATGACGTCTGTAGCAAAGGATCCTACACCGCAGTGCGTAAAACTTGTTATACATGTTGGAATAAAAGCATTATCTATGAGGGATGCTCCCCTTATACAGGCATACAAGAGACAGGCTGAACAACTCAAGGCTAGAGGAGTCCCATTGCACGTCATGGGCATCCAAAGTCACATGTCTGAAAGGGTCGACATCGACCTAATCGCGGTAGGTTCTTCTTCCCTAAACACGCAACTTGAATTTGTGAACCATAAACATGAGGACAGTTACAGAAAGTATCGAGCCCTTTCCTTGATAAATGAACGATTTTTCCTGTACAGAAGAGGCTGAACAAGTTATCCGAAGCGGGAGTTCCACTATTTATCACTGAGATGGACGTACGCGAAGACGATATAAAGAAGAGAACAGAATCCTACGAGAACTTGTTGCGTCTCTACTTCAGCCATCCCGCAGTGGAAGGGATCATCCTTTGGGGTTTCTGGGATGGCACCCTTCGCTTCCCAGAGGCAGCGATTGCCACAGGGGGAAGTTCCATAGAAGTGAGTCTTCCATCGAGTATAGAGGTTCCACAATTTCCTTTCGTTACAGTGGAATGAAGCAGGACAGCGAATTGCTTCACTGTGGGAAGATGAATGGCGAACAGAGGAAACATTACTGACTACTCAAAGGGAACAGAGCTTTGGTGTGCGGGGCTTCTACGGAGATTACTCGCTGGAGCTGTGGTATGATGGGGTCCACCAATGGAGTCAGACATTTGTACTGCAAAAGGGAAGAGCAGTGGCGGTGAATGTTAAGGTGTGACGTCAGCTTGGCAAGTTATAGTGGTGCAGCGTACAGGGACGATTTGATTGCCTATTACTTTGATAATAAATAGTATGTACGCGTTAGTAAGCGTATATAACTTTACAGCCTTACTCTAAGTAGAGGTAGATGATCAATAAATTTTATAAGAGAATCATCTTTTTATTTGTTTATTTATTGCCCGGCTTTCCATAACGTTATGCTCATCTCAACAGTGTATTATCTTATTATAAGTTACAGTTCTTTGTCATCAGTCTGTGGAAGAATATCGATTATAGCGGTCGTAGTTGTCGCAAATTTAATATGCCCTCATAATTAAAGCACCACTGATCAGAATCAATGCCCGCATGGTGGCGGCATGTGTACAATAGGGAAAAAGCTTATGATATTATAAGCTATGTCTGTTTATGAGCTCCTATAGGAACAAATTTCATTCCTACCCAAGCTTTGTTTCGAAAAGTGTCGATGACCGCTACAGTTGGGTGCTATTTCCAAGAAAGATGGCGCTTATAGACATTCCATAGGTACTATTAGCATTTTCAGTACACCTCTAATCACAAGGTATCGCTTATTCATAATAATTATATATGTTTAGATAACATGGTGATTTATAAGTCTACTCACAATATATGGGGACTTTTCGATGTTGCGAAAAGTGTTATAAAAATTATCTTTAAGCCGCGCTATGTACCTCAAAATAATTATCATTTATGGTGAAAGGATTCATTTATAGTACATAAACCAGCATATTTTTATCGTGAATATTCGCGAAATACCGAATTAATGACACGTCCCTTAGTGCGCATTCGTGGTTCAGCTTAGAACAACATAAGCTGTAAACAAGCAAGCACGATGGCGTTATCGCCAAATCTACGGATTCAAGTCAAATCATTTATGATTTCACGTTTATAAATAATAAACATGAATAGAATCTATTAGTTTTTGTTTAGTTTAGGACATGAGAAAAATAAAATATGGGGATTTATTTACCACATAAGAGTTATCATTTCAATCATTTCATAATGCGATTTCTTATATGCCAATGAGAACCGTTGATGCAAAGCTTTATTGTTTTAAGTGAGCAAATTTTAACAAGTGTAACAAGTTTTAAAAAAAAAAAAAAAAAAAAAAAAAAATAGCATTTTGGCTTATCTTACTTCAGCTCCTTTTACCAAGTTTACGGATTTCCACCCTATTGATTGCAAGTATATTATATGTTTACTAAGTCATAAATGGTGAATATATTAGAACATTGAATGATGTAAACAAAGTTCACAGTTCAAAGAAAAACAAGAACGCAATCGAGAAAACCATTTCTCCACATTTGCGTTTTATGGAACAGATAATTGTCAGTTACAACCATAGAATGAATAGAATGGTTGTGCCGTGTTGAAGCGCATATTCGTGATATCTGGGAATTTAAGGGGAATATAATTATAACATAAAGCACAAGCATTTCGAGTTTTCATTATGTTGTTTGGCGACGCCTCGGTCTTCACGTGACCCCTATAGGCATTCTAGTTACTCCTACAATCCCTACATGTATATAATTTTATGTTCAAAAATTTTCAAATGAGTGGAGATCAATCAAAGGATCACGCCACCGCCCTATCATGACATTCTGCTTGTAGTTTATTCGAGGATTTTTGTAAACAAGAGTATTGTTGTTCATTGGACACAATCTGGGTCACAAATCTCCAATTGTGCAAATATCAGCACTTCTAGATACGTGTACTCTCTATCGAAGTAATCCTTGCACCCGATAACTTTAGTGCGTAGATTGTAGAGTATAATTCCCAAGAGGTGACCAGAGCTGCAGTTAACAACAGATATACCGCTGGACTAGAGACTTGAAAGGTACTATTGGTAAGCACCCACGAAGAAGTCATTGGTAGCACCATCGGCTTCTTTGACTTAAACTACGTACTGCATACCGATGGGGCTTTCAAAACGCCAGCTGTATGTGTGCAGTGACCGTATAGCATTGGATAACAATTCTTGTGGTATTCTAATTCTCTCTTTTGACGGGAGTTGGGCTTGATAATCAGGGTTCAATTTGTGGTAGATATATTATAATAATTAAATAGTATATTAGATACATGTGGGTGAATTTTCTGTGTTTGTTTTGCAATGAATCACTTGTCCTCTTATTACTCCCCTGGAAACCTGTGTGGTTCTTGATGTGCAATTCATCGCTGTGTAATTTCATTCTATGTGCACGGATGATAAGACTTCAATCATTAATTCCCAACCATATTATTCTTTCATACCATAAGTTGATTTAGGTCCATTTAGGCAGATATTAATGTTACGCTGTGCTTTGGTCTGATGAGGGAAAATGTTACATAATCCAGTTTGGGGTAATCATACGATATCTTGCTCATGGTCATTTCTCTTACCTGTGATACGCAATTAATTGGCGATATTCTATAAGGCAGACGAAACATATTGCTTATCTAGAACTTTATACTGCAAGACAATTTAGCTCAAGAAAATGAATAACTTTCAACCTGTCCTATGAATCGAAATTGCATCATGTTGGTATTGTATGACCATGTAGTCAACCTTTTAACTACCAGTATATACCTGGTCATAGGTGTATAAGGTGATCATTTCTTCGCAATAGACAGTTTATGATATAAACACAATGACTACGATATAATCTCGGTGCTATCGAGTAATCACCTCGATATCTATGCCTTAAAGGGTCCAATCTGCTCTTGGTCAAAATGCTTGCAGTTCAAAGTGCATAAGTACTCACGATTTGTCCTAAAATCGCGACTGTGGTCAACTGATTAAGCATTGTATCTGACCTCCGTCTCTTTTTCAGATTTAAACGTTTCGCTTCGGAGAAAAGAATTTGAGATGGCTGAGAAAGATTTGTTCTCGGATATTTCGAGTGTACACATTACAAATCCAAAAATTAACACGGTAAGAATATGTCTGTATTTTAGGTTTAGTTATTTATGATTTAACAAATAATAATAAATAATAATAATAACAATAAGTTTTATTATTTTGTTGGATAGCGCAAAATCCACTGAAGTGCTTTCAAACTCATTTGTCTACAGTCTCTGCAATTTAGGGCCAATAATTATATGCTCACCTTTTGATCAAGTTAAATCTCTGTGTTTTTACAGCTTGCTTTGCACATTATAAAGAAAGAAATACAGAAATTCACTGACCATGGAAATCTCCGTGAAGACGATGACTTCGCGGGAGAATTCAGGTAGGCCTACTTACTTTGGAATATTGGAATATGTGCATGCACTCTATTTGACGGAGGGTGCTTGGAATCATATTCCTGGAATGTGATATGCTAATTAAGAGTTATCTTAGAGATACCTTTTGTGTAATTACTTATGATTCAACACGACAGAATGAAGCAAAAGGTGAATCAGTTTTAAAGCACATTTTCATCAAATTGGTGATAAAAGCAAAGCTTTCAATTTGGCTACAATTGACTAATATTATTCCCCTAAGCAACTACCAGGTATGGGTTGACTAACGTATTATTCGCCAATTTATAATATCAAATGAAGTGTCAATTTTGAATGAAGGAGCAACATTTAAATGCGAGTGGTGTGTGATCTCGAAGAGTTTCTATGGCGCGTAATCAGATGAGCCCCTGAACGAGCATTGTGGGATTTCATCTGTTGTATGGCGCTTCAATACAGACTTTCTGCTTTGTTTTGATTTTAATAAATACACAGTAGTGCTAGGATCAAAACAACACCACTCTCAAACTGAATAATAGTGCGAGAACGCCGCAGGGCGATGTCATATTGATGCGTCCCATAAGGCCTCCTATTTGGCCTATCCATGGTCCGGGGCTCTGCTTGCCACCAAAAGTGTAATTATCGTCGGATGTTGAATGCACTCTTTTTATTGAGTGAAATCGACATATATATGACGATCAAATTGGAATAGAAATGATTAGAACAGCAGCGTAAAATGTTAAACTTGCCAAATTTTATGTCTCTTATCTTTGCTGTGTTTTTACACTGCGACCTCAGTCCTGTTGTAATGACACTTTATTGGAAAAACGCAGTGCAATTGAGAAGCATTGAAATTGTTACATGGAGTAGCTATGCAGACTAATTTTGGCCCACTCCCTATGATATTATAATTGAAATGATGAACATTAATAGCATAGGTCTAAAAATAAGATTACAAGCATTATATACAGAAAAGAAATTATATACAGCATTATATACAGAATATTGCTTAGAAAGATAACCTAATTCGTTAATTTATCTCTTATCTTTTGTGTCACAACAGGTGAAGCGTCGCACTTATAAAAAAGACGTTATTTTATAAATGTTAGTGTAAATATCATGGAAAAGCATGGACATTGAGATATACAAGCATAGAAATATAAATATGATTAACTAGAATACTTATAGGGGTCACGTGATCTGTCAGAATTTAAGTCAGATTAAAGGGACTTTTAGCATACGAACAGCTCAATGAAGACTCGATTATGTTATAATAGTCCTCTTAAATTCCAAGCTACGTACCGTGAATAGACGCTTTAACATTGCACAGTCATTCTAGTTTAATTTTAGTCATTCTATGGGTACTAGCTTAAGATGTTTCCATACGTTATAATTATATTGTGAAGCAACATTTAAGCATTATCCACACTTGTTACATTTTTTTTTTTTTTCGATTGGGGATGTATTTGGGGATACCTCGAGTGAAAATGTCATTATTAAAACATATTAAACTATATGTGATACATTCATATGAAAACTGCCGAAAATCGGGCCTAAAATGGCACATTTCCGAAGAAATAAATATTTAACTTGGACGCAATAAATGTTCCTAGGGTTACAGATGCAGTTAATTATTATATATTTTGAAAAGAAATCTGTGAATGTGAATAAATGGCGGAATTTCCGCTATTGAGATGTACGAAATGTGTTGCTTTTGCTCACACCCTTGGGAAATACGTATCAAGGTTAAAACGTACTTTGTATTAGTGAGCTACCATTTTGACACTGTTCTTAAGCCAAAACGTGCTATGGATGTTGAAGTCGAATTGTTGTTTACCTGTTTTACAATTTGGGCTTCTAGATCAAGGTCTAACACTCAGACATTTTATTTTTGCTGAATTTTATCGTATTGAAGAATGGTGCTACATTGCATGAGGGAACAGAGTTTGGTTGAAGACGTCCAAGAATCGGGACTAACCATTATCCAATACTTCCTGAATAATGAAGGTGAGTACATTTCGGTCTTCCAATACGGTGTATTGTATTGTAATACAGATACATTAAACCCGAGGAATTGCGTCACAAAGGAAGACTTCTCAACTTTAATGGATATCATCACAAACATTTTAATAAACTTCTCCAAAAATGAACATCTTGTTGCCGGCGCACTTCTCACCATCCAATCACAGCTCAGTAATCGTGAGTCTGCAAACCACTCAAAATATTCTGTTTCATATCTACTTCTTATTCAATCATCAGAATGGTTATTAAGTTGCCTGAACGAAGCTACGTTGAAATGTATTGTCAATAATCTCCCTTTCACCAACGATCACGTGGTAAACCTCTCTCTACATGTGTTATCAGCTCTCCTACCAATCACCTCAAGTAATGATCGATGACTAAAAACTCACTATTATATTAAGATTGCGCATTTTCTCTGCAGGATCTTTTCTGGTGGATTTAACCATTGAAGATAAACTCCACGAATTTATTTGCCAAAAATTACGAGCTATAGTAGGAGGCGATTGGGATTCCTTCGTGGTTAAGTGTTGTCTTGATGTTCTTCTGGATTTAGCATGCCTGGGTATGACGTAATGATTACGTAATGAAACACCATGCTTTGAAATTGATTGCAGTCGGGTATGAGATGCTAAATAGAAAGAACAAGTTGTTGCAGACTATCTTAAAAATACTCCACTCTACTGATCACCAAATTCAAATTGAGCTCTCTTGCTACAAGCTGTTGATAATTCTAGGTTTGTAAACTTTCATAAACTTTCTCAATTTTTAATAACTTCATTTAAGTTCCATTAAAGCATGAAAATCAAAAAGAAAATCGATTCATAGTCTCTCATCTTCATTCATCAATGATCCGCTACACAGACAACGCAGACGCTCTGGTAACATTCATCGGCGGAGCCTAATTGAAGCATCGTTACCTGTCTTCTTTTTGTTCTTTTCTTTTTTTTTATAGAAAATTTGTTGTCATTTAATCATCTCATTGTTGAAACATTGTCCACGGATCCAGCACCACATTGGAGAAGACATTGGGCAGTGAGTTATCGATTTAAAGGGTTGAGTAGTATAAAATGCTTCTACACATACCACTATATAGGTATCCTCTTCATACAATATGCTTTGGTGTTTTGCTATTTCATCCCAATGACATTGATTTGAAGTCAACCGCTTGCAACGCTCTTTACTGGCTAGCATTTCACAATGGTGGGTGAATATTCAATGAATAGTATCTTTGTCAAAGATGCTATTTATTGACAGAGTTGTTCATCAAGTAAAATTTCTCTGTTCATTTCAGATGAAATCCAAGAGGCTTTGGTAATGAAGAATGTCCATTTTGAACTAGAAGCGCAGCTCAGACACTCGGTCAAGGACCCTATACTTGTTGCGTGTGCCTGCGAGGCGGTTCGGGGACTTTGCATCTACAAGTTAGTGCAACAGACCACCTGATAACCGGTCATTGCAGCCAAATATTCCACAGTAAAGCGTGCAAAGCGGCCCTTGTTGAGAGTGGCATTGTGTCTGCTCTTTTGGACGTCCTCATACCCTTTTCAGCTTACCCTGAAAGCCTTGTTGAATCTCTTTGTGCATTGGCATGTTTAGCTGAGATTGGTAGGCGAAGATACGAGTGTAATTTTGTTGCCAAATCATGGAATGTTTGATGGAACAGAAACCGCCAGAAAATTATGTGTTAAAGAAGGACTTGTACATCTCATTCTGCAGTGGATGGGACCGGATCTGCTGAATGAGAAAAATGTCATGGAAATCTGTATGGAAATATTAGCCGTGCTCAACACTGGTTGGTCAAAAATTCACAATTTGAACTTTTCGGATTTCAATTTTTCAAATTTCAAATTGGCCAATCATAGATCATGTAAGTAAAAATAGTTAATATTTCAGGCATTAATCTCAGAGTAATGCGGGAAACGGGTACATTGGTGGCTGTGCTTGACATCATGAGTCAGTACCCTGAATCAGAAGGTGAATGACCTGTAGTGACCTACAGTGACCAATTAACCTCTACTTCACTATTCTAGCCATGCAGCTCAAAGGATTGATCCTCATCCAACTCATTCTCGATTGCCTGAGGCCATTCCCAATAAGGTTAGGTCATGACCTGGCCCAAATAATCACTCGATGTATGAAGATTCACCACCAGGCCGAAAGCATCATGAGCGAGGTGAATCCTTACTGCGTGAGAGTTCATTGTCTTCAATCTCAATCGTGGTCACAGGTTTTAGTCTGCATTCTAATGTCATGCGAGCTTGGAAAACATGAAATCGGGCAACATTTTATAGACAGTGAGGTCATTGAATGTCTCTTCAATTGCTACAGCAATGGAGGATCAGGTAGGGGTCACATACACATTCAAATGAGCCAATTACATACAATCAAATTTCAATTTAGATATTCCAGCTATTAAGAAACTCCTCATTCGTTGTTTGATAGTAATATGCTATGACCTTGACCTTTTGTCTACGGTTCTACTACAAGCTTGCAGGGACGGCCAGGAAAAAGTGAGTCATTAACTCATTATAATGCACACACTGAGTGGGTCAAAAGTAGCCTATCCACTCCATGTTAAAACCAAGACTCTAAAATTTGCCATAATGTATTGACTATGTTATTTTGCGCCCATTTATGCAAAAAAAAAAAATCAGTTTAAAAGTTTATTTTGAATGAGAGAGGAACATTCAAATATGAGTGGTGTGTGATCATGAAGAGAGCTTAATAAAATGAGCCCCTGAACGAGCATATTGGATTGTCATCTTTTGCATGGCGTTTCAATCCAAACTGTGGTTTGTTTTGATTTTAGGAGATAACACATTAGTGCTACTGTCACATCAACAGCATTCTCAAACAAAACAATAGTACGATTGCGATGCCTTATCTGTGCGTCCAATGAAGTCCATGACCCTGTTTGCTACCAATATCAAGTAGAAATATCGTGGAATGTTGAGTGCACTCTGTTAATTGAGATAAATCGGCATAAATTTTGATGAAATTGCAATACAAATTTTAGGAATAGCAGCATGACATGTTAGACTAACCATACCAAGTATTTATTTCTCTTAGTTTATAATTTTATTCTATTTCTTTTTTATTTTTTACACTGCTACCTGTTTTGAAACACGTTATCGAAAAAGCGAAGTGCCATCAAAATGCATTGAAATGTTTGATATTTAACGTAGAGTAGATATAATACTTTTGACCCACTCTGTATAATTAATGTTTATCTTTTCATGAATTTATTTTGGTTGAATATTGTCACAGATCGCCGAGACGATGCTTCTGCTCGGAGCAAATGTTAACACTGGAAGTGGAACCAATTCTCCCCTTTGTCACGCGATTTTCCAAAGAAACTTCTATTTGGTGGAACTTCTTCTGGAAAAGGTGACATGTCCTTGTAATACTATTTGTTCGCCTTAATTATACGCTTCATCACCAACAGGGTATCAGGAATTTCGAACCAGCCATCAAATTATGCCAAGAATTAGAGCTCCACCATTATCTCGGACTTCTGCTCAGTCATTGCGGCGTGGATGCAGAAAGTGAGTAGCGCCTTTGATGTTTTGATTAAACCGATATAATCACACAGATGGCGCTATATCCTGGAGTGGTTTGGGCCTGGGCAACATCAAACTGGAGTGGATCTGTCCATCATTGATCGGACCTCTTCGTACTAGGAAGCACCGCGTCATGGGTTCGTAATGAACAGAGAATAAACATCTGATTGAGATTTATCTTCAGAGCACAGTTCTCAAATAGCAGAGCAGATCAAAACAAGCTGCAGCAGCAGAATTCAAGATAATCGCATATCTCGGTTATCCTCATCTGAATGTCTTATGAGATTCACCGAAGATGAATTGCAGTTTGGATGTTATGGTGAAGACATTCAAACTGAGACCCTTGGGGGTAATTGCGTCCGCTTCAAGCGGTTTATCTTCTCAATATGAGTTCTTTGATCTTTTGAACAGGGCAGACCACATCATTTTTGCAAACAAAAATACGACTTGAAGTTAGCATGTCCTCCGTTTGGAGCGACTCTGGTGACGCGAATTCGGTCGCCAGCTCCCTTGATGGTAGCAATTATTTTTGTGTTTCATAATTTGATAATATATTGCTTGCTTTGATACCGATTTCCAGTGCTGTGAATTATGCATAATTTTACGTGTATGGAAACGTTTCACGTCTCTGTAATTTCAGTATACGAATAATGTATAATCTCACGATTCTATGATCGTTTCCTTAATCTTTTTAGATGTGTCACCGTGTTCTCCGGATGCGTGGAAGAGGCTAAGTCTATCAGGGTCAAACATTCCCTTTGCCAGATGCGACCCCAGAATCCCGCTTCGACTGCTCAGGAAATCACCAGACGGTATTTTATGTTAATGTTATCGGATTCAAATAGCTTTAACGATATATCTATAAGTAATATCACAATATTTGTATTCCTATATTTGCTCATTCTTGTTCATTCAGTGATTAGGAAAATATCAACCGACGATCCACGATTCAAGTCCCCTGGTGCAAACACTGTCAAGTTGCATGGATTATTTACACGTTTGAAAATCAAATAAAATGTGTCCCTGTAAACTAATTAGACCCATTGTGTTGTTACTCTTTGGGTTGCTTGCACAAAGGCAACACAAATTAGCTTGTACATTATATACACGTACGAAGATTAATCGATAGTAATGCCATAATTATATAGTACGCCTATATATCTTAATTATGTGGTACGTACGCAACGTACATAAAAAAAAAATTCAATTTAGTCTACCAATATCTTCAAGTGTTGGTGTGGTCGGTCAATTGGCAAGAAATGTTTCATGCATCTGCAATATAATAAGGGAGCTGTGCGAAGAGAGAAAAAAAAGAAAGGAAAGAAAGAAAAGAAAGAGCTTCGGTGTCCAGCAATATTTTGTTATCAACTTATTTCTTAAATTTGATGTTTCTACGCTAATAACATGTCAATTAGTTCGGCTGTAGTTTGGCTGACCTCTTCTAAGACTGCTTGACTTTTAATTTGAAATAATTTTATGGATTGGTTTAATTTATGAATCTGTGCAAACTACTATCATAACGTCAAGGCATATTTTGCTGTCGTCAATGAACGTGGGTGATCCTCGGTTACATTTTGTGGGATTATCCACCCCCGACGTCATTAACGCTGTTTTAACGCATTTACATTCATAACAAAACATAACATGTTCACCGAATAAAGGTAAGCTTTTTCGATTGCTAAATCCCGACTCGTACTTTGAATGATAAATGGGGCCTTTAGTTTATAAAATTGCGTATATTTGTGGCATATTCTGATGCAGACTTGCATAGAAATCAACTGCATCTCTTCAGATGAATTAAGCAAAAGGTTCGAGACGTTTCCGCTTTGTATCGATTCATTTTGTTCTTTGACTGAAAGATTTGTAACATTTAAACAATTGAGGTTCAACTAATTCTTTTAATTTTCATGCTGATTGAATGTAATTAATTAGCAGCATTTGCCACAGTAAACAGAGCGTGCCTTAGCAACGAGTTCCGTTCATAAATGAGATGCGATCCGTGTCTTCTTCAGTCGCCAACATGGAGGTTCATCGTTTGGTTTGTGCTGCTCTGGGCATTCAAAATTTCGAGTGAGCGAGATTGAATAGCAATGTCTTTGTGACATGCCTGCGTCTGGCATTTGGGGAAGTGATGACGCCATTTCATAAGAATGATATGAACATTTATAATGAATTCTGATTGCTATAAGTTTGCTCAAGAGGCAATATAATTTTTTATGATTGGCCGAGATATTCACTGTCACCGTGACCTATGCTGGAGAGTAAATATCGACGCCTGAGCAATCTACCATGGGTGTGACAACAGTGTAGAATAAGAGATGCTGGCACCCAAGCCACCAACTTCCAAGACATGCATTGCGAGGGAAGTATATCCCAGTAAAGATCACCAGGATGTTAAGGTGTTGTTGCATTCCAGTTAACGAAACCAAGATTTCGAAAACAGGTTTGCTCAATGGACAATCTAACACATCAAGATGGCAAGCGCAATCGAATTCTTGGAACATCAGAGCGAAACAAAGATGTCGAAAATTGAATTTACCATTGTATGCAACGAAATCGGAAATTTAAATTTTGACAGTTAATTCATCCTCTGTGTGACAAACAAATACGCAGGAGAGTTTTGCGGTTCTGTCGATGGGTGGAGCAACTTGATAATTCTTTAACTTTGGGCAACGTCTCCTTAGATAAGTATGAGGGGGCACGATCAGTTCGGTATGAGTTTTGGTGACATCATTCAAGACTCTTGACTACTCGACTCACATAATTTGCAGAAGACTTGACAATGCTTTGTTCACGCTAAAATTGACAATTTTGTCAAAAACAGGAATGATAACCAGATGTTGGCTGAGGCTGGTTTATTAAAGTGCAATGAAAACATGAACAAACGGACTTATAAATGTAATGAGATGAGGTGAAGCACTCAATCCAAAATAAGAATGGGTTTATGAGAAATGCAATGGAGAAATAGAAAAAGAAATGAATGATGAATGGATCGAGTTCACCAACAGTTTTGGTTTTAGAATCTATTGTAACTATTGTCTGACCGTTCAGTCTTTGCTTGCTCGAGCCGAACAAAACTCTAAAAATTGCTAAAATGTATCAATTATTCTTCCGTCTCCAACATGAAGATCCATCTCTTGGTTTGGCTGCTCGCCTGTTTGCTGAACTCAGAAAATACGTTCGGAGTTCCTATCTAGCGTTGGGGGCAAGGCCTGCCAACTATTTCTGATGACATGAGTGTTTTTAATCTGAATTGCTACAATTCCATCACAATACTCACAAAGTCCGACTTCAACGACAAGTATCCAATGCTTCCAGAAATTTACCTGGAGAGCAACATAATAAAAATAGTTAAGAGAGGCTGCTTCAAGGGAACTGCTTTACAAGATATTTTATTACAGCTACAAACCTCTGACTGCATTTCCTGACTTTCGCAAGATGAAAGACACTCTGGTATATATTGACCTGAAGGGTAATGAGATCCAAAAGATACCAAGAACTGAAGTCGATTATATGACCAAGATATCCAAGATTGTTCTCGCAGGTAACCCTCTCAAGCAGTTGCCAAAACTCACCATATTTCTCCTGTCACTGACTTGGTTGGATCTTCGTGGGATCCAATTAGAGTGTTTCTGGAACACAACATGGATGAAAAGAATACCCGACACTTTGACCCTAATTGGATTTAGCCAGCGACGCTGCAGTCATCCTTCGAAATGGAATATGATGAACAGGGAGAGCATCACTGAAGACATGCTCCTTCAACAAACATGCGGTGAGAGTTTGCGGTGAGGGCTAGGTGTCCATTTCAACCAAGGCAAGGCTTAACTGTTGTTTAAAGAAAGTGAAATATATGGAGTAAGTGCAACCATCTTTATTATTAGAAACAGAAAATCGACCAACACAGGGGTTACTTAGGCCCCATAGCATGCACATGTGCATTGCATTGTCGCGGAATCTTTTAGTGGGAATGTTTCAATTTGCATACGTTCATATAATTATCACTGCAACATACGTTGGATAAAGATTACAACGCCCGTTGCAAGAGCACATTTCTGATCCGAATGTTTCAGTCATAATTATGTTTGTAATTTGGAAATTCTGACTACTCATTGAGTAAAATCAGTGGTCGCTCATGAAAGAGACAGCCGGGTACGTATTTATAGAATACTTCAGGTGTTGATAACCGGTTACCTGGTTCTGTATATAATATATCAATAACCACTAGAGGTTGCGTTATGATTTCTGGTTAAAATAACATTATGATTCACACGCAGGCGAGCACATCCGGCTTGAATTATTTCAACCAATCAGAAAACTGAATGGTCATGACCGCATTGAAGCCTTGTTTACCCGTTGCTAAGGAACGGCGCTTCCTCTTTTTGCTAGGCTGAGTAGGTTCTGTTCTAGTAGAACTGAATATTCCCTCAACCGACTGTGTCGATCGTGAGATTGGCACATATAATTAATTTAATCAAGTCAACCAGTTTTATTGACAGTGGTAGGTATATTTAATTGGATTAGATATAATTGGTTACTGAATTATAATTAATTATTTACTTCAAAAACTTGTTGAAGTTGTGATCAGGCTAGCTCCCCAAGGGTAGCGGAGTAGTTCCCACACACTACGCTACGGCTTGGGGAGCTATGATCAGGCTATCAATATGAGGTTTCAGGTTGAAGTCAACAACTAAATTGAATTATTTCAATATTAGAGTAGGCCATGTCAATTTCAGTTATGCATATTTATATATGTATATACCATATAATACTAATAAACCAGGGAGCCGCTGTCATGCCTCTATCCACTGTGACTGTGTATATATACCGTGGCTCAATCAAGTCTCAACGGCTTCCAAACAAATAATCTATTTTTAGATTTCTTGAACATTCGTAAACAGATAAAATCTCTGCTTTGAGCAATTTAGAAATTCAGGAAATTATCAAGCGTATTTTTGCGATTAAAAATATTATATTGGCGAGTAAAAATCCTTGTTAACTCGCCGCGTGGCAAGTAAACTTTTTAATTCACTTATTTCGAGACCTAGTCAACGCCTCATTTTTGCTGCCCTCTCATAACACTGCATGATAGATGTTTTTTATTGAGGTTCTGCTTGTGTATTTATTTTGCTGGTATGAAAATCAAAGGAAATTCAGGCCGCAAAAATTTTAGTTAACACAGAAATTGTCCTTGGGAGGTGCCTAAATAAAATCCTTCCAATTTTCATAATTAGATCAAAAAGCCATGCAGCCATGAAAAGTAATTATTCCTCAACATACGATAATTTTTTATGTAATCTGGAAAAGAAATATACTTGAGGCATGTGTTAAAGGGAGGGAGAACTGGTTGAAAATGGACTTTGAGTCGTTATTTGATGCACCAAAGATGATTCTTATGCCTGGCTCACACAAGGAATATCATCGCTAACGATTTCGCGGGAGATATAATGCTAATTAGGCGTGACGTCAGTCGCTGTGATGAAACACCGAGTTCCCCATCTTTTACAATGGGCCTCGTCATATCACCGTGTCCTGCGACTAAACACCTTGATATTTTTTTATTTTCTTTTCGGAAATATATAGAATAATCATTTTGCCACCAGTCAGGCGCAAACAAAAAATATTTTTCGCTATTTTTCTTATTTTAACAAGCGATTTTCTAGGACACCTACCACGTTTCTCATCCTGAAACAGTAAAAAGGTCAGCCAGAGTGCACCACGCATGCGCTTTTGTTTCGTAAACAACAAAGATGTCCTTTTATGGCAAAGATGCTCTGCTCTGATTGGCTGAAATCGATAGCTTCACGAGGGGAACGGAACCAATCAGCCATCAGCCAAACCAAGCCATCAGCTGATGTTTGCCTCCTATACTTCGCAATGGAAGCCATTCTCCCATAGGCGCAATGCTAACCCCGATATTCGGAATGCATTATTTCCTTACGCTTGCATCCAGGCATGGTGTTCTTGGCACGGAATGCTATCAATTGGTGCTATGAGTCAATAGAACATCACTTAAAATTTAGTCCCCATC